>BQNB010029140.1:33162-56012 GCA_026074375.1 Tanacetum coccineum
ATAGTGTCATCCTCAACCATATTAGGTTCACTAGGTTTGGTAACCTCAGTGTCCCTTATTCTCCTTATCTTTTGTTTTCGTAGTTGGGATGGTTAAGTTGATGTGGTTTCTATGGTTGGGATTGATGCTTGTGGTATTGATGTTGTTGGTGGTGGTGTTGTTGTTGTTGTTGTTGGTGGTGGTGGTGGTGTTGTTGTTGATGGTTGTGTTGTTGTTGTTGATGGTGTTGTTGTTGTTGTTGTTTGCACAACCATTGTAGGGAACAATGGTGTGTCATTACCAGAAAAGTCTTTGTTTTTCCTTTTCATGTTTCCAAAGATCTTTTTGGTATGGCAGGGAACCTTATATTTTCTATAATGCACATGTAACCCCTCTAATTGATTTACAAAAAGTTGAACAAATCTAGGATACATTAAGAACTTAACAGCTTTTGCATCAAGATTTTGAATCATACCTTCCAGAATATATTTTGAGAAGTTGAATTGCTGATTGGTAGACAGACAAATAATAGCAGATGCATCAATTGAACTAAAATCATTCCATGTAGTTATCTTTGCACTAAGGCACTGCAAAAATGTATGAATCAAGAACTTCCATTGTGGACTGAAAAATGCCTTGTAGAAGGTCAGCTTGTCATAACCCATTCTTGCAATTTCTTTAAATATTGTTGCATTAGGCAAACAATCCATCCCACCTTCATCATTGAACTGCAACAAACTCCTTATAGCAGCTTCAGACACCACTATCTGTTTTCCATCAACTAGGGCTTGGATCTCTGCTATCCCATTCACCTTCTTAACTTGTGCAGTTGTCCAAAATTGAGTTACACTTGAGACATAAACTATTAGGTTAACTGTGAGAGCATAACGAATGCAACTTGCATTCAAGAAGTCTATTATCTTCTCAAATCCTTCAGACTTCATGGGTTTTTCCAAAAATGCAATCATATTATATGCTTCGGCAAACTGTACTAACAGTTGTAAGTATATGCCTAATAGCATTAACTTCCATTAGCATTAAGTTATGCCTAACAGCATTAACCTGCAGCAACAGCTTTAGGTGTTTGCTTAACAGCATTAACTTGCAGCAACAGCTTTAAGTCTTTGCTTAACAGCATTAACTTGCAGCAATATTAAAACCTTCAATTCCATTCTAATAAGCTTTATCATCACAAAATTAACACACTTTTTGCACACAAAACACTGTATTCTCTCTTTTTGTTTTTGAACTCACCATTTCTCTCATTTCTTTTACTCACTAATACACTCAATTCTGTTTTTAGCACACAGCTCTTTTTCTATTTTTGATCTCACCAACTCTCTCTTTTCTTTTACTCACATAATCACACATTCCTGACAATTTTGTACAAATATCCATCAATTCCTTGGAGTTCAATACTGTCCTTATCACTTCGAAATGTGTTAACTTTTCAGAGTGGTGAATCATAGGACTTAGACAAAATGGCGTAGTCTGAAAAATCTTTGGCAAAATGGCGTAGTCTGAAAAATCTTTTTTTGTTGAAAGATACTTAGGCAAAATGGTGTAGTCATGAGGCTACTGCTGTTGTTATTAATAATCTATTATATCCATTCAATCTATTTCACATGTCCTAAGCATGACTAGAACCCATAACTATTTGGTTGTGGAGCTTCACACACAACATGGGGTACCATTGGCACACAGGCCCTTTGGTATCTTGATTCCTATATGATCTCCTACTATCTTCTCTAAATAGACTCAAACTGTTTTTTTTTAAATTTTATTGAATCCTTCATTTGGGCTCATAATAAATTATAAGTTTCTCTTGCTACCCGACCGAGAGCTTTAAGCATTGTACAAGGACATGTTATAGGAGTAACCTGTTACCTTTTGGGTGGAATTGGTACAACATGGGCCTTCTTTTTAGCAAGAGTTGCCACAACATAGGAGGATTTGAAAGGAAATATGACACTAAGATTTGCTCACACGACCCCACTGCTCTGCATATTTGGTTTCGAAAAGTTTATTTTCATTATTCGAATCTTATATTTTGGATAATATTATTCAACTAATTTACTCGACGACTAATTAGGACTTAGGCCATTTTATGTTTAAATCTAGTTTTTTTTCGAACGGCGGAATTTTATTAAGAACACAAAACGGCTAGCAAGTAATTAAAGTTACACGAGTGGAATCCCTTCCCCACGACCAACAAACCAGGTAAGTAACTATATTCTAAAGATGAGGGTGGAATTCTTTTTACATTAAAGGTAAAAAATTGATCTTAGAAAGCTTTGGAATGCGACAGAAGAATATATGAGAGGCTCGTTCAAGAATAGCAAGTTAGCTGCAACAACCATTAATTGATTAACCTCACTAATATTCGAAGTGATAATGAGATTCAAAGGAGAATCCGGGCTCAATGGATGAGCATGGGGCAATATAAGAAAACACAAGTAATATACCACATGTTGATCGTTCATATAATACTCAATTTTCGATAGATATTACAAATATCTCAAGGTATTCTTTTCCGAAGCAGGTTTGGTACCCCATAACAAATTGTAACAGATCTATACATAAGAATATTAGACGTCTTTCTAGCTAAATCAAGACAGGCTACAATGCCCGCTTCATTTTCCATTTCTCCTTCAAATGTCTCAAGTAATTTCTTGGTAAATTCTAACGCCCAAGTCTGAGCTACAGCCCATAGATTACCTATAACTATAGGGGAACCGGCTAGTAAATAGTCTATTAGAGCACCTTTTGGGGTATAAGGTCCATTCAATTCCAGTAACCCACTACAACAACCCATCAAGATGGCTGTTGCACACTTGTCATGTTTTGCAAGTTCATCTATCGGCATGTGCTGCAAGCCTAGAAAATCGCAAATACATTCAAATCATAATCAACAAATATGACTATTTAAAATTATCACATCATTGAAGATGAAATTATATATAAAAAAAACTAACCGTCTCCGTGTCTCACATAGATAAACCAATTGCGGGTTTTTAGTATTTCTGAGATCTCCTTCACAACAGATTTCAGGCAACTTCTATGCATATCGATTAATGTGCAGTTATCTTGACTTGCAGTGGATTCAAACATTTAAAATTTCATAGACACTGATATATAATTTACTATTGATCATGTGAGCCATATATAAGGACTATGATAGTAAAACACTCAACTCCAAACGGAATTCAGTTTTTAACCATTCGGAGAATATTCTCCGTAAATACTACATGTGGGATTTATAACATAATAGGCATCAGACGGATCTAATGTAGCGTAGCTTGCACGATCTCTCACAGCCTTCCTTTCACTTTTGTCACATTTCTGGTAAGTGTATAATATACTCGAAACGGAAGGCATTCTGTATATATCTTGGTTTTCCAATCCTTTCATGCTTTCCCAAGGCAACATCTATAGAAATAAAACAACCTCTTTTAGGACTTACCTTTATTACAAATAGCTTTTCAGTTTTCTTGTTTTCTATGTTAGATACATTACGTGGATATTCTTGTCGAACACCAAGATGATGACAAGTTTTCTTTTTGTAGTTGGAGATGGAAATAACGGTAGACTTGAGTTGTTTACACCTATTATGATAAATCCGCCCGATTTATTTATCTTTCAATTCTTTTGGTCATCAATTGGTTCCCCTAACAGAATATCTTTATGTTTGCTAAACCAGCGTTCCATATGACTGAGCAAATGAGAAACTTATCAATATCATTGAATGGATATAATAAAAAAGATTTTTTGATAAGTATCTTTCAACAAAGATTTTTCAATATCAGTTTGAAAAATCTTTTTTATTATATCCATTCAATCTAATATTGATAAGTTTCTCATTTGCTCAGTCGTATGGAAGGCTCGTTTGGCCAACATAAAGATATTTGACTACTATATTTTATCTTCGGGTTTTAGGCAAAGTTACTAATCCTAAAGTTAAGGGGTAACTTATGTAAAAGCCTAAACCTATTATATATCTAAAAATTTGATATATAAAAGAAATGAAAATGGAGGGGTTGGTTTTGAAAAACCTCTTAGGGTTAAGTTAACCCTTGTTGCCCTTTTCTTTTTGTCCGCCTCTCTTTTTCTATATCTGCCTCTCTTTCTTTTGTTTGGTAACCCTCTCCTTGTTGAGTTCGTCACTGGTGTGAGGCCTTCTTCTCCGGTGGATTCGTCCGCCGCCTATGATGGTCGGTTTTAACCTTCCTATTCTTCTGTGGTTGTGTTCTCGAACCACTGATTCCCTTAATTTGCTGTGCGAAAATTAGGGTTTCGCAAATTTGGGGATCTTGAAAATCGTTCAAGATATGGATGATTGTGGGTAACACGAATCGATTGAGGGTGCGGTTTTCTTCAGAATCAGGTGTGTTCGCTCCTTTTGTTGATTCTGATTTCGTCCCCCTTTGATGATGACTTCTGTTATCCTTTCGATTGTGGTTTCTGTTTTGAATTTTGGTTTCGGATTTTTGATGTTCTTGACCAGAATTCTCAAACTTTGCAAAGATGGTGAAACCCCTTTTTTTGTTGTTGCCGGTTTAGATTAAACCTTGGTAACGACGGGCTGGATTCCCCTCTTTATGATTCGAGTGTTTTTCGTAACACACGAAAATGATTTTTGCCGAAACAATGTGTTTTTCTGATTCAGAACAGGAAACACAATACTGGTATATGATGATTCTTGGTCTAATCAACCAAAGCTCTGATGCCAATGTTCTACAGGTCTTAACCTTATTTCCAGGATCGAATTTGAAGTGCAATCAAAGTATATCAAAAGTAAAAGTTTTATTTGATCTGAATCATTCATACACACTAATTTGTTCTTTACAATTGTTCCTATTTATAGAATCTAAAAAGGTGCGATCTAAAGGTTGTATCGGTTCAGTTTGAATCGTTGCAATGGTTCTGGTGAACCATTGTGACCTTTGTGAAATAACTGTCATTTGACAGTTATTTAACTGTCTTTTACAGTTGGGTTGGGTTTTGACCCGTTTGACTTCTATTGGGTTTTCCAGCGGGTTTGGGATTAATCCGGTTGATTGGGTTTTGGCCCAACAGATTGTTGAACGTGTTGATGAAAGATGTAGATTAATTATTATATATTTGAAGGATGTATTTGATTATTTCAATGTGAAATACATTACTCAATCTTATTTTGTTATATTTATGTTTATTGTATTTATGGAAGATGGAAGTTTGCACACTTTTAGCCAACAACGAATTCCAGGACTGTCAATATTAAAACGAACGACATGCTTTTTGATGCGCATACGAGTGGGAGTGCTGCACATACTGAACGCTTTGGTACGCTTTGGTTATTTTCTGTTACTTTTTCATTACAGATGTTTATTTGAGATATCTATTCCTACACATTTTTGTTAACTATTTTCCACATGTTGCAGTGCAATACCAGTCAGCTGAATATGGAAGGATTCATTCAAAGCTATATTTTGTTTATTACTCGTAAGTTTATCAATCTATCACGGCTCTCTCTTTTGTATGCTGGATATGGAAGGATTCATTCAAATCTCAACAAATTGGGTCTGGTCTTAAAGGATATGGTATTGGAGCTTTCGGCCTTTGATTGGGCAACTGTTGCTTCTTTCTTAGAAAGCCATATCCGTTTTCTTATTGCAACAATTGGTATGAAGCCAGGAGATTCCCAATGTATGCTTTGAAGACATACAATGCTGATGGATCAAAGTACGACGTCTCAAAAGTATTAAACCAAACTAATTTCTCTTTCAATCAAGACGGGTATGATGAATACGGAAAAGTCAACCTTAGTTCCTTATTTGTTATATCGTATGATCTAAGTATTTGCAACATTAGCTGCCACCGTATCTCATGTGCTTCTTTTCCACGGTATGTACTTAATTGTTCATGTACCATTTACAAACTATATTTTAGATTTCACAGAATTTAATACGAATTTTGATTTTCTATTTCTGTTATTTATAGCACAGTCTTGGAACAAACCAAGGCATCGATAAGTAAAAATATTGGAGATGTACATACAAGGTTGATGAAGAAAAACTATGACCCTGTCCCGCAATGATGGTTTCGTTGTCTGCTAATATTGGTGATAGGCCTTTCTTTGCTTACATGTTGGCTTTGATCTTTACATTGCCTGTTGGTGTTATTGTCGCCACCACAAACCAGGTGACTGTCTATTGTTGTGTATATGTGGGTTAGTGTCCATGTATTTAACTCTCTATATATTGGCTGTAATTAATAAGCTATTTAAATATTTGCAGGGAGTGGGACTAAATGTAATCATGGAGCTGATCATAGGGTATATGTATCCGGGGCGACCACTAGCCAATGTGGTGTTCAAAAACTATGGTGATAGTAGCATGAGGCAAGCCTTGCAGTTTCTTGGCGACTTTAAGCTCGGCCATTATATGAAAATCCCACCCAAGTCCATGTTCACTGTTCAGGTATAGATAAAAACATTACAAATCATACTATAATCAGTCAATACTCGACACTTACTATGTTTACCCAAAAAGTTGGTAGGGACAATCATCGCATCCTCTGTCTACTTTGCTACATGTTCATCTTCAATCTAACATGGTTTTCTTACTCTTTTGTACAGGAGAATGGAACACATGTCACATGCCTGCACTCGGGTTAATACAAATACTTTCTTCTGATGGGATTTTGAGTGGCCCTGTCCTGCAACTTACATGCAGAGTATATATATCAACACCAATCAGATGTATTGAGATTGTGGGCTTAATGTTATACATGTATTAGCTACGTCTATATTTATGCGCCGTTTCTTTTAAGTCTAAAATACTAAAACGATACCCGCTAATAAATTTATTAAAATTTATTAAAATACAGTTTTGCCCAGTAAAATCATTTAATGCAAACCTGGTTCGACCAGCTGGTACCCGCCGGAGATGTGCCGGAACCCGCCGGAAAGAAACCCCGCCCGACCTGATATATTTAATGCAGCCATCCCATTTTTACTAACACACACAATTACTTGCCCCAGTTTTCTTTGTCAAACATGTGTCTCACACAAGATACCCTAACACACACATCCTGAGTATTCTCACACATGCCTATACCTCTCAATATTTTGTTCTCTCTCTCTCTCTCTAAAAACGAATCTCACCGATCTTTATTCTCTCTCTCTAAAAGTAGAACATGGGTTTAGGGTTTGTTTTAATTGTGGGTTGTTCTTTGTTGCTGCAATTACATATGCGCCATGGGGGTTCGGTTGGTGTGGTGGTTTTGGTGGCACAATTGTTGTTTCGTGTTGGGTTTGCTGACTATTTTTTGGCGTTATTAATCTTTCAAAAATGAAGGTATATGTTTTCCTATTTGATTTCATGATCTCTATTCTTTATGGCTTATGGTTCGACCTTGCTTATACTCTAGGTTTATGCTCCTTCGATGCCATCGCTTTTTTCGTTGCCGCTATCCATGGCATGTGACGATAAGACGGCTGCGTCACGATGGTGACAATAAGAGGTGAATGAGAGTGTGGGAGAGATTGAATAGTAATTTTTTAAACCTCCAAATTCGTGAATACCGCTCATTGTTTAAATTGAATTGAATGAGTAATTGTTGCAGCAGGTTCGTAACTTTGCAGCCATGGCGGATTTATCCTTGAGATTGTCCGTATCTTGGCGGGGAAGGTTACTGGTTCTGCAGCCATGGAGGATAAATTTATAACATTTCGCATCTTGCCGTTTTTGTTTCATGCGATATTAGTAGTCTGGTAGTGGTATTGTGCCAGTAGTGGTATTGTTGTTTCAGTGTTGCATTTGACCATCTTGGCCATTTCATGCTTTTGTTAGCCAAATAATAGGGTCTCATTTATTTGAGGCTTTTGTGTGTCAACGATTTGACGGTTGAATGTTAATATTATTATTGCCTTTAATATTAAAAGGCAGAACTCGGGTTTAAAAGCATTGTCCCACGAACCCAGAACTCGGGTTTAGACTTGCAGCCATGGGTTTCATTTACACCGCAGTTTGCTTAGGCGTATACTTACGCAGACGGCCAACTTATATCATATTAAAAAGTTTTTGGTTCGCTGCTACTTAATCTGCTGATCTTTTCAAACAAAAATTTTGGGCTTATGAGCAGGTTACCTTATTCGGATCATACAATATTGTCGCGCGGATCTTGGCGGGGCAACCACACTCGCGATGTGGTTGCAGCCATGGCACGGATCATAAAATTTGGGCGCACGCATCTTGGCGGGGCAACCACACACGTGATGTGGTTGCAGCCATGGCGTGTGTTTGATTCCGTTTCTATATTTGCAATGTATGCCTCATCTTCCACTTTTATTGAAAGGCAACACTTGGGTTTAAAAGCATTTAATGCTAACAATCTATAACACCCCCATTTTTACAAATATAGCAGCGGAAGCTAATCTGGGGTATTATTTCATAGTACAACAGTCATAATCATAGAAAATGAATCGTAAAGGGACGTTTTTAGAAAATTTAGTTATCATTCATTTATTCATCAGAGTTTTACAAAAGAGAGGTCCCAAAAATCTACAGGAAAACATAGTGTTTTGAATGATAACAATTTAGCCATCTTCAAGTCCATGCCACTCCGTGCCATAAGTTTCTCAATTACCTGAGATAAACATGCTAAAAAGGTCAACACAATGGTTGAGTGATATTCATAGGTTTATAGTAAACAGTTTGAATACAAGTCATCATAACAGTAGGTTACGTTGTTACACCCATAAGTGTAATAATTGCAACGAATACAATTATTATAGAAAATAGTATTATTGCATCTAAGCTCATGACACCAAAGCCTTAACATAGAGAATAATCACAAGAAGTTGCCCCCAGCAGGTGCTTTGCCAAACACCAGTATAGTGATTCAAATGAAGTGCGTTTGATTTACCCAAAGTACGAGCACAATCAACGGGGAAGTCTAGTCCCAATAGATCTATTCACAGCATTCGCGCTTACTCAACCAGTACGTTCGGTTCAAGTAATTAACGGTTCATGATAGTGGGGTCTTATGGCAAAAGTAGGTACTTAGAGTCTCGCAATAATATATTCAGGAAAGCATACAGTTTGGAAAAACACTTGTATTCATGGTTTATAGCATGTATCCCCCTCACGGGTTTATGAAAAATTCAAAAAGATTTAAAAGTGAGGCTATGGACTCACCTTAACAGTATATAGAAATCTTATTGATGGCAAAAGTATATCAGGTGAAAGTAACGGCTTCGTCACACAACCTGGGGTAATATGTCAAGTCTTAGTGTGATTGTTTATATTTCAAAATTTTACGGAGTTTAACATACATATTTGATTTATAAATTTATAGAAATATTGTATCACTGTTCGGGCTATCATTATTCAGAGGTCATGCAGTATCGTTTGAGGAGCTAGGGCACTTTAAATCGTAAACCCATCAAACTCGTCAAAACGTATACTCAAATGAAACCCCTCACATGAAATTCCCTAGTAACATGATACGATAAGATTTTAAGTTTCTTCAAAAGCTAGTCGATGATAAATTACGTTAATTATATAACGTAATTGATTTATAATGCGTCGATCGTTGATTAATAACGACAAATGTGTCGGGTTTTAACAAAATCGAGTTTTATAATATTAATATATATTTTTATAATTTATATAAAAATATTATATTTTATATTTTTAAGAATGCAAAATTTACAATATATACCCTTGATTTATAAACTTTTACAAATTTAGTCCTTTATATATAAAGTATATATAATTTAAACCTTTAACTTTGAAACTTGGCAAAATAGGTCCTTATAGTTATAACTTTGAAATAATGACATTTTCAGCCCCTCTAGTTATTAATTTCAGAAAGTTACGATATATACCCCTTGCATGGAATATATTTGCAAAACAAGTCCAAAATGCCATGCAAGCTTATTTTAGGATTCCAAATGATATTTGCAGGTTATAGCTTATTAGTATAAGCTAAAATAAGATGTTTTAACGTAACAAAAGTTTAGAAAAAGGATTCGTTAACTAGAAAATCAAAACGGGTCGTTTTTAGGGTTTTAATCAAAACACATGGGTTTGAGGATTCAAGGCTTCAAACAAGAGTTCATATATGATCTTAAGAGTATTATGAACATTCTAATACAGATTATAAGCTTATGGAACAAGATCTTAGGCTTACTTGAGTTAAAATGGGTCGAAATGGGTTTTTATGACTCGTACGCCTAGAAAGGGCTTCAAGACTTCGTTTTTCTTGCTTCTTGGCTTCTATTTTGAGCTTAGGGACTTCACTTGATCTTCTATTGCATCTAGGGAATGGCTAGAACTCCATTTGAGTGTATGAGATGAGTTTGAGGTGTGAATGAAAGTGTTGTGTATGTATGCGTATATATAGGGTCAAAAACCCTTGGTGCCCAAGTTTTCTTGGCATATAAGGGTTTGATAAGTGTCCTAGCTAGCTGAGGTGAGTAAGAGATGCTAGTAGGATGAGTAAGGAAGGATAGAACTAGCTATGAAGATGTGGAATGGGTGTTTGGAGGCCACGGCTAGGAAAGGAAGACAAGGAGGTGATCAAGCAACTTGGTGGCCAAGTATTGTTGCAAGGAGGTGATGGAGGTGGTTGCTAGGCTACTTGGTGACATAAGGGTGAGGTCATGGAGGTGATTTGGTGGTAGCTTGGTTTAAAAATGGTCAAAATGAAAGAAAATGGGTATCGGGTTTGGTTTTGGTTTGGCTTAGTGTTTAGGGTTTTTAAAATGTGGATTAGGGTTAGGATTAGGGATAGATTAAGGTTTAGGATTAGTATTAGGATTAAGGTTTATGGTTTAGGATTAGGTTTAAGGTTTAGGATTAAGGTTTAGGGTTTAGTTTTAGGTTTAAAATGAAATTAGGGTTTTTAGGGTTTCGTTTAGGGTTTAGATTTTTAGATTAAGGTTTTAGGATGATTTAGAGTTTAGGTTTAAGGTTTATAAGTCATGCATTAAGTTCTTGTACCTTAGTAAGAAACTAAAGTGATTTAGGAGCTTAAATGACCTAGTTTGACTTTCTTGCTTCATTGACTTGTACATTGAGCTTTAATGAGTTGTACATTATCTTGGAGGGAAAATATGATTCAAATATTGTGTATTGATACTTGTACACATGCTTTAAAGGCTTGTACATTCATTTTATATGTATACCTTACATATAATTAGGGTTTTGGAATAAACGTTAACGTTTAATGCTTGTTTTGAAGTAACGTTGTAAATGGTACGTTCAATTGATAATGTACTTGGTAAAAATGATATTAAGATATTGACTTGACATATTAGGATGTTTACATGATGTAAACATAGATATAGATAGCATTGATAGAGGTTGTGTGAGCTCGTTTACTTTAAAGATGCAAGTTAGGTTGCATAATGAGATAAAGCAAAAAAATTCCCTGTATAAAGGTGGTTTACAGTGCATCTAATTTAATAGATGGATAATACAGTGCATCTAATTTAATAGATAGATATTTACATTGATGAAAATTGCGGGTTGTTATAGTCTCCTTCCCTTAAAAGAAATCTCGTCCCGAGATTTAGTTGGATGCCGGAGTGATGTTTGAAAAGAGATGTGGATACTTGGCACGAATTTGATCTTCGCGTTCCCATGTAAATTATGGTCCTATTTTAGAGTTCCATCTTACTTTAACTATAGGAATACGACTTTGTTTCAGTTGTTTGACTTCTCGATCCATAATTTCCACTAGTTCTTCTACAAAGTTGAGTTTGTCATCAAGCCGAAGCTCTTTTATTGGAATGACGAGAGATTCGTCAGATAAGCATTTCTTTAGATTAGAAACATGGAATGCACTATGGATATTACTGAGCTCTTCAGGAAGCTCAAGTTTATATGCCACTGAACCGACCCTTTTAAGTATCTTATATGGTCCAATGTACCAAGGATTAAGCTTTCCTCGCTTTCCAAAACGAATGACACCTTTACTGGGTGATACTTTTAACATAACACGATCTCTAGCTTGAAATTCTAGAGGCTTTCGCCTTACATTGGCGTAACTTCTTTGCCGGTCTTTTACAGCTTGCAAGCGTTGTCGAATTTGTACTATCTTTTCAGTGGTTTCATGGATTATCTCTGGTCCTGTAAGTTGAACATCTCCAACTTCGGCCCACGGTGATCTGCACTTTCGACCATAAAGTGCCTCGAATGGTGCTGCCTTAATACTGGCATGGTAACTGTTATTGTAAGAAAATTCTACCAATGGTTAGTGTTTTTCCCATCCTTTTCCAAAATCTATGACACAGGCTCGAAGCATATCTTCGAGTGTTTGGATGGTTCTTTCACTTTGTCCATCGGTCTCAGAATGATATGTCGTACTCATGTCTAATTGAGTACCCAAAGCACTCTGCATTGATTGCCAGAATCTGGATGTGAAACGACTGTCACGATCCGAGATGATAGATATCGGCACTCCATGTCGTGAGACTATTTCCTTTATATATAACCTTGTAAGGATTTCCATACTATCTGTCTCTTTGATGGGGATGAAATGTGCTGATTTGGTAATGCGGTCTACAATAACCCAAATTGTGTCATGTCCATTCGATGTTCTGGGTAGTTTTGTAACGAAGTCCATTGTTATTCTCTCCCATTTCCACATAGGAATCTCTGGTTGTACCAGTAAGCCGGATGGCTTCTGACATTCAGCTTTAACTCTAGAGCATGTTAAACACTTGCCAACATACTCAGCGATGATTGCCTTCATGTTAGGCCACCAATAGAGTTTCTTTAGATCTTGATACATCTTGTCAGAACCTGGGTGAATGGAATACTTTGATTTATGAGATTCATGCATCATTAAGTCTCTTAGATTACCAAAGAGTGGTAACCAACTTCGGTTCTTAATACAACGAGTTCCATCAGGACGTACTTCAAATGCTTTGTCCATTCCTCGTAAGTTCTCAGCCTTGATGTTTTCTTCCTTGAGTGCGTCAGTTTGAGTTTCGAGAATTTGTGATGGAAATTTTGGATGAATAGTCATGACTAATGACCTAACTCGGAGTGGTTTGATTCGTTCCTTTCGGCTCAAGGCATCTGCTACAACATTTGCCTTTCCAGGGTGATAACGAATCTCACAATCGTAATCTGCAAGCAATTCTAACCAACGGCCTTGCCTCATGTTCAACGCCTTCTGATCAAGGATATGTTGAAGGCTTTTATGATCAGTGAACACATTACATTTGGTGATGTATAGGTAATGTCTCCAAATTTTAAGAGCGAACACTACTGCTCCTAATTCGAGATCATGAGTGGTATAGTTTTCTTCGTTAGGCTTGAGTTGTCGGGATGCATATGCAATAACTTTTTCTCGTTGCATTAACACAGCTCCCAGACTTTGATGAGATGCATCACAGTAAACAACAAAATCGTCGTTTCCTTCTGGTAATGCTAAGATTGGAGCTTCACATAGCTTCTGCTTAAGTAGTTGAAAAGCCGACTCTTGATCTTCGCCCCAGATATACTTCTTGTTTTTCTAGGTTAATTCGGTCAAAGAGTTTGCAATCTTCGAGAAATCTTTGATGAATCATCGATAGTAGCCGGTAAGTCCTAAGAATTGACGTATTTCTGTAGGTGTAGTGGGAGATGCCCAATTTTTAACTGCTTCAATCATGGCAGGGTCAACATGAAGTCCTTGACTATTAATTAAGTGTCCAAGAAATTGTACAGTACTGATCTAGAAATCACATTTGGAGTACTTGGCATACAATTTCTCTTTTCTGAGTAATTCTAAGATTATTCTCAGATGATTTGCGTGCTCTTCTTTATTACGAGAGTAGATGAGAATATCATCGATGAAAACTATCACAAATTTATCCATGTATGGTTTACACACACGATTTTGTCAATAAGACTATTAGTGCACCAATATACTGTGCTCTACTACTGTAGAAGAGAGTATTCTGCACATTCTTTATTACAGAGTAGATAGAATATCATAGATTGAAAACTATCACAAATTATCCATGTATGGTTTAAACACACGATTCATAAGATGCCAGGTTTACGGCAGGTGCGTTAGTTAAACCAAATGCATCACTTGAAATATCATAGTGTCCGTACCTTGTTCTGAAAGCATATCCTTAGGATATCTTCATCCCTTACTCTCAGTTGTTGATAAACTGAACTTAAGTCAATCTTCGAGTAGACACTCGAACCTTGAAGTTGGTCGAATAAGTCATCAGATTTAGAAAGTAGAAATTTTGTAAAAAGAAAGTTTTACTTCTTTCATTAGGTGTATGGAATAATGGAAATGTGTATTTACGTATTTATGTTGATATTTTTTTTTTGGAAAATTGAGTTGCATAACAGAGGTTTGAATCCCTTCTTTAGATTGCTACTTTCGTATAAACTTGATATTGCAGGAAATCTGATAAAAAAAATTATTAGATCAGGTTGATACGCTCATGAACCGAATAACATGGTCTTATCAGATTTAGCTATTTACGGAATGGGCTGCATCAGGGTGACCCGCACAAATGTGTTAATCGTAATTACAAAAACTACATTATTACATAATAGTCCAACTTATTTTAGTAACACGATGTTTCTGAATCTGAACCAGAAACAGAAACCGAACCTGATTCAGAGTCGGAATAAGGCGACGCAGACGTGAAATTAGCTGAGGATGGGACACAACCAGAATTTGACTCTGTGGAGGCGTTTAGTTGAGCTCAATAGCGGATAAACAGTTACTTGGCAGCAGAGAATGACAAGGCATAAGAAGAAAGGAAACAGTTAATGTCGGATGTAAAGATGTGGTGGTGAATTAGCAACAGGTAAAAAAGTGTATTTATTTTGATTAATTTGATGCACGTTGTTTTGATTAATCTGGTACACTTTAAATTACAGAAATTGATAGTATGTATGACATACTAATGATGTCTTATGTGTCCGTTATACATAATCGAATAGTTTTAGAGGAGGAACTAAGGAACACGAAAGAAAGGTTAGATGAATCTGAAAATGAAAGAAACCGAGTGGTTGTTGACCTTCACGAGACTAAAGAGTTGGCAAATGCAGGCTTATCACCTACAAAAGTTGTCCATGAGCAGCTCGAAAACCTCCAAAGAGGTAACAGAAACGGGTCAAGCCCTCCACAATCATCAGTAGCTCGAAGAGGTAATAATTTTGACACGTCCAGGGGAACAAAAGAATCAAAAGAAGAAATTGGAATATTGAAAAACGAAGTGAGATCCACAATGGAAGCAGAGGAGAAGAGCAAGAGAGCCATGGATGGTTGTGCTGTCTCATAGCCGAAAGAATGCTCATCAGGTAAGCTTATATTGTGGGTGAAAATGGGTCGTGTGAGGTATGCCGATCGTGCAACACTTTCTTTTGCATGATATTTAGACATTATTAGATAATTGAATAAGAGTATAAAAGTTATATTAGTACATTGCCAATGTTACTTAAGAGGCTGTAAAAATATAAGATGGAAATGAGAAAATTGTGGTACAGTTATACATCTGAACTAGAAAAAAGCTGCATCTATTTTCTTATATGGCGTTTTATTATCTTCTTCAAGAGATGTCTACTGATAAGGAAATGAGAAAGTACAAATTTATCAGTTTATTTCAAATAATATTCTTTATAAGGAGTGGTGAACCTGCTGAGTTGCTAACATTTTGTTAACTTACTGTAACACGTTTATATATATCTTAAATCGATCAAATTGAATTCACGATATACAATACTAATAGTCGGGGTGTAAACTAATTTAGTAAGATTTTGACATCTGTGACTTGAATATCTGTATATTGACTTACCGTTATTAATGCTCAGGTTAACGGATATATTGAGGTCGTTTCAAGCAGACCACGGACCAAAAATGTAAGCCAAACCTGTATCTTTCTTTTTTCTGTTTTATCAATTTCAGTTTCTATTATGTAACAGTAGGTTGCCTTAATAGCTTATGATATGAAGTTATGGCTTGTTGTTTTTATATCTATGATCACAAAGGAGGGTGTTTCTTATGGTGTTTGTACTTGCATATAACTTGGTTGAAATATATTTGATTTCAAAATTTGCCGATCAAAATACACCATGCCATTCTCCTTTTCGTTTGTCTTTGTTTTGTTCTTTTGCAAGTCCTCATGCCTATTTACAATTCTATGACAATCTGTTTTTTCAGGTGTATGGGAGGAAGGAGACTCCAAAGAAATGAAGACATGAATGCGTGTTCATAACTTTAAACTCTGTTTATGTTGCAAACATTGCATACTACTACTTCGCTACAGTAACATTATGTGCTGCAACGTCAAAGCCCGCGCCAAAGAACACTGCAATGAAAACGAAAAACCCCGCGCTCCGCTGCGAAGCGCGGGTTAAAAACCTAGTTCTTTATATAGCACAATTTTGATGCAACCCTAGGAAAATGCTTCGCTAAAATCCCGCCACATGTCAAAATTTGTGTGGTCTTTATCTGCTAGCATCATCCATGTACTATATCAAACACGGTATGTGCTAACTTAAGTAGGGGTGTTGATCGGTTCGGTTATCGGGTTGTTCGGTTAATTCGGTTCGGTTAGTTCGGTTAAATTTTTTTTTTGGGTCAACCCGAAAACCGAACCGAGAACCGAAAACCGAATTCGGTTCGGTTCTCGGGTTGACCCGAATAACCCGAATTTTACTATTTTTTTAAATAAAATTTAATTATTACATAAATATTTAGCAAAAAAAAAATATTTCAAGCATAAAATGTGTTATTTTTTTTTTGGAACGGCAATTGTGGCTACATGGCCCCTAGCCCAGAAGGCGTAATAGTATTATATATATATATATATAAATATATAAAAAATATATATATTTATATGAATTCGGTTTTCGGTTCGGTTTTCGGATATATATATATATATATATATACAACCATAGAAAAAAAATATTAATTTTGTTAGGTTCGTTTTGGCAAATTCTGTTGGGTTATTAGTTCGGTTTGGTTATTTTCGGTTCGGTTCGGTTTCGGTTTTCGGTTTATTCGGGTTTTTCGGTTTTTCTGCTCACCCCTAAACTTAAGTGTTAGAAAGTCCAATGTGGCTGGAACCTTCATTAATGGGCCAATGGTTTAACAATTATGGGGCGAGTAGTAAGCTTCTTTTCATTTTACTTTCTTTGGGCTTTAATCTTCAAGTAAGACTGTTTATGGGGTGTTGATCGGTTCGGTTATCGGGTTGTTGAGTTAGTTCGGTTAAAGTTTTGTTTTGTCAACCTGAACCGAACCGAACCGAAAACCGAATTTGAATTCGGTTCGGTTTTCGGGTTGACCCGAATAACCCAAATTCACAATTTATTTTCAAAAAAAAAATAATTACATAGATATTTGGCAAAAAAAATTATTTCAAGCATAGAAATGTTTTTAATATTAAGATAAAACTTTAATTGTCTTTATATATAAAAAAAAATTATATCTATATATATTCGGTTTTTGGTTCAGTTTTCGGTTCAGATTGTCAAACCCATATCCAGCTCGAAAACCGAACTAGTAGTTCGGTTCGGTTCGGTTATTAGTTCGGTTCTTTGTTTTTTGTTAGGTTCGGTTACGGTTTTCGGTTTCTTTGGTTTTTCTGCTCACCCCTAGTTTATCGGTTTGGTTACCGGGTTGTCTTTTTTATATTGTTTCGTGTAGTCATTTTTTATTATATACAAACTTTTCAAATTTAGCTAAGAAAGTCAAATTTTGAAAGGTTTTTGTTATAAAAAAAAGCTACACGGAACAATAAAAATGACAAATTAGATGTAGTTTTTGTTATTAACCCGTTATCAAAATTAAAGAAATTTGATGTTATGGTGGAATAGAGTTAATAGATGGGCTTGCTAGATAAGCTTTTGAGAGGGTTCGAGCACATCAACAACTCGGGGGAGTACATTTCTTACATCTCGCTATTCTCGAATTGTCCGACATCACACACAAATCGTAGTTTAGAATATTCGTTTTTGTGTTTTGAGATTGTGTAATATTCTCCAACATCCAACCCCTTTATTTATACTAAAACAATGTGTATTAGTTGTGAAATTTTGAAATTTTGAAATTTTGAAAATTCACCGGTTTAAAATTTGAAAATTAGTAAGTATAATAAATAGTATTGGTACTACTCATCACTAGCCCTAATCCTTTACTCCTTTAACATGCGAATTTTTTTAAAAAGCATAAAAAAACGTGGCCTCTAGTCCTATAAATCAGACATGTCACTCATATTTAATAAGTATAATAAGTATAAAAAACGTGGCCTCTAGTCCTTTAGCCTGCGATTGGTACTATACTTATTGAATGTGGCTTCTAGTCATTCCTTATTAAATGTGCCTGCGATTGGTCTGGAAAATATAGAAAAACGAGGCCTGCAGACCCGTGCGATGCACACGGGTTGTATCTAATTGTTGATTGCGTACGGGCTGTATGTAATTGTTTAGACCCGTGCGCTGCACACGTATGGTATAATTTTTTTGAAATTTGGTGTTTAGCATAAAGGGTTAAAAGTATTGACAAAAGGGTTGTTCAAGTTGTTAATTATAAAGTCTAGCAGCTCACAATGCCATGTTTCTTCACTTGTCTTCAGCTGGTACTACCTTTAGCAATCCTGCCAATGGTCCTGATAACTCAATCAAGATCAATTCAAGATAATAATAAAATGATATTATTTAATTAATCATATGTCGTTAATTGAGTAACCTCTTGAACCTAATTTTGATTTAGTACTTCATACCCACTGGATGTGTTAGATAGCTAAAGCTAAGCTGGTGTGTATTGTGAAGTGAAACTGGTCAAATGAGTAAGTCTAAAGTGTGGTTCAAAACAGGTTGAGTGATTCACACACATTTCTATCATTTTATTATTAAACACATAATGTGTTCATTGGATTACAAAAACTACAATAATAGTAATCTAACCTTTTTAAATAGAGTGATAAGGTTTTTGCGCATTTGAATACACATCGGAATAATTTCAACTTGTTCAACCATTTTATTACTCATTGGTAGAAAGGAGATATCATTCTTCAACCTGCATAAACAAACACACTAATAAGTAATATTATATGGACAAAGGAAACAAATTATAAGTTTGTGATCATAGAAGCTTAAAAACTAAATGTTAATTCAAGAGAAACTGAAAGAAAAACAATTGACAATTCCATGTACAAAACAAAGAAGATGTTTCGCTATCAAATATTCAAATGCAAAAATTATCTAAATACATCAGCAGAAACTATAAAAAAAACCGAAAAATCAGTAACCTTCATTTCTATACAGCACAGACAAAAACGGCGAGGTTAAAGAGCATAAATATAAGTCAAGAAATAAACACAAAAGCATCATATATAGCAATAGTTCTGAACTATTCTATTTTTAACGAAACATGATAAGTTTCTCTGTTATTTCAATTCCTAAGGGTACTTTGGTCCTAATTATATTTCTTCTGAACTCTGGCGCTTTTAGCAATTGTACCGATGATTGGACACTCGAAAGTTGCAGCGCAAAGTACTGGCCCAAATTAATCTCTGGAAGTACACGCGGTCCCCAAATTTGACACAACACCACTCATAAAACAATCTCAAAACCAAGGGCTCCAAGCGGTTGCAAGATCATGTGTCAAGAAACATTTAGGTACGGCCCTAGAATCAATATGTATTATGTGACAAAACTCTAAAACAGACTAACGTAAAACTCTGAGGAACTCCAATATGTCGTCAGTTGGGGTATGTTAGACCTCAAAAGGGTTAACATGGTCAAAATGGTATGTCATCTAATGCTATATGGTATTCATAAAAAATAACATTCATGCTAAGCAACGAAAATGATTTGTTATATTTTTGTCTTGTAATTTCCAAAATATAGAATTTCGTGGACGACGTTTGATACCTCCTGCCAAAGTAAATTCCGTGAGTACAATAGCAAACTGAAATTAACATAAAATTCAAAAAAATAACATGATTACATAGCGCTTACAGATAAGTAAAGGGGCACATCTGCTTTATTTAGTGATTCAAATATGGATGCGTAGTAGCAAGTTTCGACTCTAGCGTGGCACGTGGGACCATCAGGATTTCCAACGTATATAATCTGTCAAAATGTTAAATGATACATAATTTTTTCTGAATAAGTTAACACATGATACCTGCTAAATAACTACTTGCGGTATGTGCATCTATATAAATTAATTTACTAATTAGAATGTGCATTCAGTTTCATCATTTATATGGTTATTATAACTTATGTTTCAATATTTTGTTCATGTATCTTAAAAGTAAACAGGATCTATTGTTAAAAAGATGTTTACCTTGGAAATTTGGCACCCAAAATGTCTTTCTGTCCATACTTTCTCCAACTGTAACCATCATCAATGCTACCCTCTAACCCATCATCAGTGCACATTTTTTATTTATCTTCATATATCATCGAACCCTTTCTGCGACACCAATAAAGAGAAGATTTAGATATGTAAATTTATTTGGAAACAACAATATATAGAACACATAAGCAGTAATGCAAATATGAATATATAATACCTCTTTTTGGAAACAACATTTAGGCCTTGCTGGTCTAAAAGAGGCTGCGTAAACGCAGATCGTACACTTTGTGGGCTCGCTATGGTTATCGATGACTCAGGTGGACTGGTTGCTGGAAAATGATCAGTTGGCTCACGCTGCTCAGCAGACTCGCCTGATTTGAGAACGAACAAAGTAAAATGAGAGGGTCAGGTTCAACTTGTTCAATCTCTTCGAATCTTGACCCAATGCAAAGTGTATCATTTAACATTTTGTGATCAACATGAAGTAACAAAGCAATTAGGGGATTCAACACATGAAGTTGCATAAAAAATAGATTCTTTCATTGAAGGAGTGGTGAGTGGTCAAGGAGCTTCCATGTTTGAAGAACTTGAGCTATACTATGCCGGTACAGTAGATGGACACAATCTTGATGATCTTGTCCATATTTTCAAGAAGCTTAAGTCTATGGAAACTCCAAAAGCTGTTCTGGTCCATATCGTCACAGAGAAAGGCAAAGGCTACCATCCTACCTTAATTGCACCCAATAAAATGCATGGTATGACATGTTTTACAGAAAAGGGACATGTGGAAAAAGAAACACTTGTTTTTGTATTGACGAAAAATACACACACGTAAGTGTCCTCTTGAGAAATAGAACTCACAACCCCGTGGTTCACGTTCCATTTTCATACTGTTAGGACAAAGCAGCAGAGTAATGACAAAATAGTTGCTATTCATGCGGCTGTGGGAGGAGGCACAAGTCTTAACACGTTTCAAAAACATTTTCCTGAAAGGTGTTTTGATGTTGCCATTGCGGAGCAGCATGCTGTTACCTTTGCTGTAGGTTTAGCAACCGAAGGGCTTAAACCATTTTGTGCTATATATTCATCTTTCCTCCAAAGAGGTTATGATCAGGTAAAAAAATTGTCATATTTTCAAGGGAATGTTGTTTTTATAAATCATGGTTACCAACTGATAATACAACAAATTAATCATAGTAGCTTGTAACAAAACAAAAAAAAAAACCAACAAAATACTTAAAATTAATAAAAATTAAGACTATTGGATAAAAATTAGGGTTAGTGCCTACCTCACAATTACAAATTCATGGTTGAATTAGATCTCCAATCTCCAATCTTCAAAGTGGATCCATTTGTATTTCATGGGGTTAGGGAGTTACATACCTGCAAAATCCCAATCCCTTCCCCTTCTTCATATTAAATACCCCGTGGTTGCATTTAGGATGTTAACCCTTCATATTCAATTATGTGGTTGCATTAAGTGTTTAAAGACTTGGATACTGCCCATTAAATTTAAGGGTTGTATCTTTTAGTATAATAGAAGTGGCCGACATTCAATGACACACACTGTCATCACTGTTGAAATCACATGCTAACCTTCCAAAAAAACCAGTTCACAATCCAGTTCGGTTCAAAACCGGTTACAACCCGATGGAGTTCAAAAATCATGAACCGGTTCATAAGCCGGCGGTTCAGTTTGGGTATAACTGGTTTACAGAAAACCGTTTATTTTTTCATTAACCGGTTTTTTTGCCCACCTCTGGTCAGAAAGTCCAATGTGGCTGGATCTTTTGTTAATGGGCCAATGGTTTGACAATTTTGGGGTGAGTAGTAAGTTTATTTTCATATAACTTTCTTTGGGCTTTAATCTGTAAAATTGTTTATCGGTTTGGTTACCAGGTTGTCTTTTTTATATTCTTTGTTTAGTTTTGTTTATTATAATATAAACTTTTCAAATTTTCCCTAGACAAGACTCGAACATGAGACCTTGCCTAGGAGGGTAAAACATCCATACCATTGGACCAAATGCCCGTTGGTAGTCTTTGTTATTAACCCGTTATCAAAATTCAAGAAATTTGAAGTTATGGTGGAATAGAGTCAATAGATGGGCTCGCTAGTTAAGCTTTTGAGGGGGTTCGAGCGGATGAATACTTAATATAAGAGATATTCTAAACGGCCATAGATACTCGGGGGAGTGCATGTCGGCTTTGGGTTTGGAGTGAGGGATGACGAATAACACACCCTCCTAAATTTTTCTATGGACCAGTGGTAAGTGAGTTCCCCACTAACCGAAAGGTTGTGGGTTCAAGCCTCGCTGGAGGCATGTGTGAAATATATATTTGTGAGATAAAAAAATTTGTCGTTAAAAAAAACACGCTCTCAGATTTTTCTATGGACCACGATTTGGTACTCGTACACTCATTTTTCTAGAAGAGATATGCACATCTTATTACCTTCCGATGTGTGGTTATAGTTACCTTTTATCCGTTTATCCTTTTTATTTTAAGCATTCTTCTCATTTAATCCTCGCTCTAAGGAAAATAAAACTTTAC
>BQNB010029141.1:0-56011 GCA_026074375.1 Tanacetum coccineum
AGTCTGTTTTGTTTGCTGTAACACAGACTCCAAACTTGTTACTTTATTTGACAAATTTGTACTGACAACCGTCAATTCAGTTAGTGATAAACTAGACCTCTTTTATAAGTAGCTGCTTTAAATTTAGATTCATTAAGCTTAACCATTTGATCATCAAACTATTTCTTAAGAGATTCATAGTTTTCAGAAAAGTTTTAGTACAAGATTTATCAGTGTATACCTCTGAGTCTGAAAATGCCATCAAAGCCATGTTTGTCGAAACTTGTTCTTCTGCCATGTCACTCCAATCAAAACCTACACCATCTATAGGCAACATTGCCTTTAAAGATGTGTATTCGTTGTTTCCTTGCTTCCTAATGTTGTCTTGATTTCTAAACTGGCCTTCCTTGCTCCTTAATGCTCTATACTCCCTAGCAAAGTGTCCTAACTTATGACAGTTGTAACATTCTGTCTTTGACTTATCATACCCAGCAGTATCATTAGCATTGATGAAGATTTTCTTTCCTGTCCTCTGGTAGTATTTCTTTGCTCTTATACTCAGCAGAAAGAGCTGCCACTTCAAATCCATTGCTTCTAAATCATCTTCATGAATTTGTTCTAAGTCCTGGTGTAGGAGATTAGAACCATTTGGATTCTCAACCATGAAAGCATATACAGTATTATCACTGATGCTAGCAGTACTAATAGAAGAACTAGCAGTGTTAACATTAGGGACAGTAGTACTAACTTGTGTACTAGCAGTGTTAGCATCATTAGTATTGCTAGTGGTTGAAGCAGTCATGAAAGCCAAGTTTTGAGCACCACTACTTGCACCAACAGATTTCTTTACCTTTTGTTTAACAATCTTGAAGTTGTTTACAGATCATCAATGCTCATTGTATCAACTTCAGGTTTATTCATCCAAACAATTACATGAGTGTTCCACTCAAGGGTCAAGCTGCTTAAAAATTTTGAATTTAAGTCTTCTTGAGCTATGACTACACCCAAAATTGCAAGCCTACTCACAATCTTCTGAAGCCTGTTAAAGATAGAGTCAAGAGACTCTGCACTTGATGCACTGAAATTTTCATACTGTTGCTTCAAAAGTGTCTTTTGAGTTTTCTTAGTAGCTGCATTACCTCCAAATCGTGTTTCAATGGCAGCAAACATTGTTTTAGCATCAGGGTACTGACTGAATGTAAGTTGATGTTCATTGGGAAGAGCCATGAGTAGCAAGCTTCTGGCCTTCACATCATTCTTCTTATTTGTCTTTTCTTCAGCGGTTACATGTATAGACATCTTTATAACTGAAGTACCATTCTCCTTTGCTGTTTGTGGTACAGACACCCATGAATTACCATTCTCTATGACCTCCCATAGAGCATAGTCTTGGATCTGGAAGTATTGCTTAATCCTTATCACCCACATCTCATACTCACCCAGTTTGAGTATGGGTAGCTTAGCAGTAGTATTACTATTTGTAGATTCAAACTCCATGTCTTCTAGATCAAAGTTTCTCAAAGCAAAGCTCTGATACCACTTGTTGATCCCAATCCTTGATCGATTCCTTAGGTTTTCTAAGGTTAAATTACCTTGGATAAATCCAAAATAACTTGTTGTAGAAACTTTGTATGTATACTAAAGTGTATGCGGAATCTACACCTTAATACCTAGAAGTATTATGAATAAAACAGTAATCGTGAATAAACAAAGATATAACCAAACGCTCCAATATTATTAGATCAATAATACGAGTACTCTTCACTAGTACTAGGGTTTACAACCTTGAAGTTTTTCTAAATTGAATTGACAACTTATAAACTTGTATATGTGTATCTCAATCTAAAATGCCCTAGGAGCCTCCATTTTAAAGACTAAGAGTCCCTAGTCGCTTACAAAAACATTCCTTAGATATCAAAATCTTTTCTAAACATAAACGTAAATCATTAAACAAATACTTTTATACATACTTGTACAAAATTTATCAATACTTATCTTCAAAGTATACTTGTTCTCCAAAGTAATCTTATCTCTTAAACCGTCTTTTAGTCCTCTTGACAGTAGTAAGCTCTTGTCACAGTTGTAATCCCAGCAGCATAAACTTTACAACCAGCAGCACTAAAAACATAAAGCAGTATAACATTTAGTACTAGTAGTACTAATATATACTAGCAGTCTTAACTTTACTACTAGCAGCACTAACTACTTAGTATATATTTCAGTCTTCAACTCTGGAGTAGTCTTAACTTCAACTAACAACAGTAACTTTATGTATCAGTACTAATTATACTAACAGTAGTTAACTAGCAGTAGAAACTTAATACTACCAGTACTACTCACTTACATAATTACTATTATTACCTAGCAGTAGTACCTAAGAATCCTTGAAGTCTTTTAATTCCCAACAAAAATCAAATAAAGAATCTATGACACACCTTGCTTGCGGAATAGCAAGGTGGTTGAATGACTATTGGGTATTATCTTCCTTCAAACGAACTTATTTTCAAACCAAAGTTATGAGAAATTAAAGAAAACAAATTATTCGACCTAGAACTGAACTTTCACTTACAGCAGTTTTCTATTCAGTTTTTTTTAGAGATAAATGACTCTTCAATGTTTTCACATTAATTAGAAGATATAACTTATTACTTCTGGAATCCTTTCTTTTATAGGCAAATGGTTTTAGGGTTTTACAAGTTTAAAACCTAGGACTACGTGTGCACGCTTAAATGGGTGGTTGAACTACCATTTAATGCACGTTTGCTTTCTAGTACTAGGTACAGTCCTTTGAGGAAAGTTGTTGTACTTCTATACCAACTTTAGAAGTTACTTTCCCAAGGAGATTGCTTTATTCCTTTTGACATAAAGCAATCTTTTTCCCGCCTTTAAACCTTCTAGAAGTGAAACAACACGTTTCAACTTCTATTAAAGAGATAGACAACGTTCAGCTTAGAATTGTCAACCAAGCTAAACTGAAGCTCTTACTAAAATCCTTCTTCAGTTTCTGTACCGCTGCATAAACTGAAGTGAAGATACTTCCCAATCTTTTAAAGAACTGAAGAGCTGGCGTTGAAGAACCTTCAGCGACTCAAACAGAAAAGACTTCAGTTTGAGATATACTTAGGGAATTTAATGTTTAAATCTACTGAAAGACTGAAGGGCTCAGGAACTGAACCCAACAAATTGTTATATTATAAATTTGAAGGTTTGTGAAGCATAACATATTTTTTTTAAATTGAGAAAATAAGTTATAGTAACTAAGATTGTGCAAAAAAATTGGATATTTTAAATATATAGTGTAGTTGAGAGTGCTTGGTTCATAATTGATTTATGTTTTCAAGCTATGTTACTCACATGGAGCCTTAGATTGTTTTTGAGTTCTTTTGTTGCTGTTCATAAAGAAAATTCATTTCACTTAAGTCTTGATTTTATTTTAATTCATAATGGGGTCTTTATATATGGGCTGCATTGGGCTTGATAAATAATTTGATATTACTTTTATTATAAAAACATACAAAGACCAGGAGTGTTGGGGTAAAATATTAATTGCGAACCCCCTGTGACCCGACCCACTCCGGATCCGGCTCAAACATTTATTATCAACCCATACTACTCTCTCTCCTCATACGTGTCTCCCTCTCCCAAAACTCAGATCCATCTCACTTCTATTCACCCACCGAGTTTTTAACACACACATAGATGATGCTGGATTCCTGAAGCTTCTCCACCCAATCTGATTTTCTTTCTGAGTGTGATTTTGATTATCTCTTATTTCTCAATATCAACATATCGATGTTACCGGTTTCTTCAAGTTTCTTCCTCTACACTTTGTGGGGATATTAGCAGGTATGTACTTTTGTTTTTAGTTTGTTTGTTAGGGTTTAGTTTTAGTTGATTTATGTTTTGATTTTGAAATTATGGTTGTCATATGATTTTGAAACTAGGGTTTATGTCCAAAAAAAATTAGGGGTATTTTGCAGTTATCTTAGTCATGTTGCTTGCATCTAAGGGTATAAGGTATATGTTAATTTATTTAAGTTATGGTTTTTGTTACTATTTGAGAGGTTTTATATGCTTAGTTGTTTGGCAAATTGTTTTAGTTAGGTCATTAAGGGTGTATTGTTTATATATATCTGATGTTTTGAAGTAAGCTAGATAATAAGTTTGCAAATCGTATTGTTTATGTATAATGACATCAATTTATTGATAAGTGTACTTGATAATCAGTATTAGGATTAGATTGTAAAAATCACTTTGAATTGATTATCTCTTAACTAGGGTGTTTTGACCAACTAACTTTTAAGTTCTTTAATAAAAAAAAATACAGAATTTGCCCTACAACATACACATTGATCAACTGGGTTTTACCATCACAGAAAACGTAAGCACAACCAAACACTATCACGCGTAAGTTAGCAGAATTTATTATGTTTACTTTTGATATTCTGTATGATTGAAATTTACTATATATCATTTTATCATGGCAAGGAGAGACATAATTTAGACTAAATGGTCCAAAGGTCAAATAAAGTAGTGTGCAAAAGTGTTGAAATTAAAGTCAAAAGGTTAATGGATAAAAGTTGATACAGAGATTAGATGACATTTGCTAAAGAGAACTCAAACATTAGATGATGCAAAATCCGCACGTCCTCCTTTGCACGATTTCATTTGTTAATGTGTGTATGGTTTTGGACATTATGTAGTGCTGTCATCATGTTACATTTTTTATTTCATAATAAAAGTGGTATTTTTATCTTTGTGAATCAATATGAAACATACAGTTTTAATCGCTTACTTCCATGTATGTGTAGGAAGAGCACGATGCAATTAGTGCCAGAAAAGGCGCATCGGTATGTTAGGAATTGAAGGCTTCTGAAGTTACTACAGTTAGTTTTTGGCAGTTAATCCTGCTGGTTCAAGACTGTGCTGCTGTTGAAGTTTAAAGAAAATCGTCTAATTTATTAAGTACTGCTGATCTATAATAGAGTTAGTGCTGCCAGTACATTGTTTCGTACTAGCTAGTAAAAGGTGTAATGATAGTTAATACTTAGTGTTGTTAGTCTTGTATAGTTAGTACTACTATTATGATATGCATGAGTTAAATTAGGAATAGATATGCATTATCATTATACGTGTTTTGTAAGCCTATTAGGGTTTCCTTGGTGTATAAAAGGAACCTTATGGCATAGATCAACATATATCAATCTTTCATAGTTTTTCATAGCTTCAAGCTTGTAAACCCTAACACTGTCAAAGAGTGTTCATATTAATTTATTGGAGCTTATTGTTTTGGTTATATTTATGTATGTTAAACATTCATTACTGTTATTCTTCTTAGTGGTATAAACTAGATTCCGCATAGTTTATATCATACTTTCAAAGTTTCAATCTTAGTGCCTTTGGATTTATCCAAGGATACTAAACCTTACATCAAGCTAAGGAGTTCAAGATCTATTCATTAGGGTCAACAAGTGGTATCAGAGCTTGTTGTGAAGCTTTGAATAAGAAGAAACCAACAACACGTACTAGATCTAATTCTCAGTGATAAGATGGAGGCAGGAACTACTTCTACAACTCTGACTGCAAAACTCCCTATCCTCAACCCAGGGGATTATGATCTCTGGTTAATGAGGATAGAACAATACTTTCTCATGACTGATTACTCCCTCTGGGAAGTAATTAAAAATGGTAACAAAGTGTTGAAGAGAACTGTTGGAAAAACTGAGCAGGAATATGAACCTACTACTGCAGAAGAAAAGCATGATAAGAGGAATGAGATAAAAGATAGAGGAACTCTGTTGATGGCACTCCCAAATAAGGATCAACTGAAGAGTAACTATTATAAAAAGATGCAAAATTGCTCATGGAAGCCATTGAGAAGAGGTATGGAGGAAACAAGGAATCCAAGAAAGTTTAGAGAACTCTACTCAAGCAACAATATAAGAACTTTACAGGATTAAGTTCAGAGACAATGGATCAAACTTTTGATAGGTTGCAAAAACTTATCACTCAGTTTGAGATTCAAGGCGAAGTAATTACACAAGAGGACATGAATTTAAAATTGTTGAGAAGTCTTCCATCTGAATGGAAGACCCCTGCTTTGATCTAGAGCAACAAATAGGAAATAAAGACCATCAGTTTGGATGACTTATACAACAACTTGAAGATATATGAACCTGAAATCTCAGGATCATCAAGTACAAGTCAAAATACACAAAATGTGGCTTTTGTGTCCTCCACAGACAACAGCAAAGCGGCACAAAATTAAAGTAACAACACTGGTTCTAGAGTTAGAGCTGCTCAATGACATCAAGTACCCTGCATCTAGAGAATAACCTTAGTGATGCCGGTGATTTATTCTTTTCCTAGCTTATCAGCCTAATTCTCCTCAACTTGCACAAGAGGATCTAGAACAAATTGATCCTGATGATCTAGAAGAAATGGATTTACAATGGGAGATGGCCATGCTGACAATTAGAGCTAGGAGATTCATCAAGAGGACAAGCAGGAAGCTGGATGTAAATGGTCAAAGAGTTGGATTTGATAGGTCTAAAGTGGAGTGCTACAATTGTCATAAATATGGTCACTTTGCAAGAGAATGTAGAGTTCCTAGAAATCAGGAAAACATAGGAAGAGAGAATAATAGAAGAACTGTGATAGTGGAAACTCCCACTGAAAATGCCTTGGTTGCTCAAGATGGAATTGGAGGGTATGAATGGAGCTACCAAGCTGAGGAAGAGCATCTTACAAACTTTGCATTGATGGCACATACATCTTTAGGAAGTTCTTTCAGTTCAGATTCCGAGTTAGAATTTTGTTCTACAACCATGTGTAAAAGGCTTATGCTACTACTCAAAGAACATATGAAGTTTTGTCTTCAGATACAAAGGTCCTCACTTTAATTTGTATCTTATAAAGCAGGTTAGAATCAGTAGAAGCTAGACTAGCTCACTATAAGAAAAATGAAGTATGTGTTTTAAAGACAGCAAATAATGTATTTAAACTTGAAGGCATAACTAAGAGACACTGCTTTAGTTGCAAACAAAAAGAAACTAGAAAAGCAGAAAAGAGAAAGATGAGTTTATAAACTAACATTAGAAAAGTTTCAAAATTCATCTAAATCTTTGAATAATTTGCTAGAAAGTCAAGTTATTGACAAGTTTAAAACTAGACTAGGATATAATGCAGCTTCTTCTACTGCAGCTTCTCCTGCAGTAGAAAGCTTTGTGAATTCATCTGAGATGTTAGAAAATTAGGAGAATAATAAGTCCAAATCTGATAAGGGATATCATGCAGTTCCCCCACCTTTTACAAGGAACTTCATTCCCTTCAAACCTGATCTAACGTTTATGGATGAAATAGTTAAAAGTGAGAATATGGATGTCAATACTATTGTTACACATAGTAATGTTCAGACAGTTGTGTCAAATCTTGAGTCTGCTGGTGTAAAAAGTAATGGTGATGCAGTAGAACCTAAAACTGTTAGGAAGAACAGCTTTAGACCTCCAGTCATTGAGGATTGGAATTCTGATGATGATAGTGAGGTAGAATTTATACCTAATGTTGAGGATAAAACTGTTAGACCTAGCACTGAAAAGATAAAATTTGTTAAGTCTGCTAGGGAAACAGTAGAGAAGGTAGAAACACCTAAACAAAACAAACACTATCCTAGAGGGAACCAAAGAAACTAGAACAATCTTATGTCCCAAAGACTAGGAAGTGACTTTAAAATGATTAATAAAGCTTGTTTTGTTTGTGGTAGTTTTGAGCATCTTCATTATGTGTGTGATAAAAAGGTTATAAGACCAGTGTGGAACAACTCAAGTAGGGTGAATCACAAGAACTTTGCTAATAAAATGACTCACCCTCACCCTAATAGAAGATTTGTTCCACAAGCAGTATTAACCAAGTCTGGCAAAATTAATACTGCTGGTGCAAGTGTTAATACTGCTGTCAGACCAGTTAATACTGCTGGCTCAAAACCAACTGTGAATCATCCTAGACCAATATCAAATGCTTATAAAAAGGGATATTCACAAGTCACAAGGCCATTTAACAAGTATTCAGAATACAAAAACAGTATTTTCAATAAAAAGGTTAATACTATCAGGGTAAAAGATACTACTGCTAGGGATAGAGCAGTAGTAAGTGAAAACAAAATTAAATAAAATACAAAGTGATTTGTCTATTTTAATACTCTTTACTTTTTGTATTAAAATATATGAGTTGTAATAGGCATAGCTAAAAAAGTGAGACGTAATTTACCGAATGCCTGGCAAAACTCAACTTCTGGGTTAGCATTACCATTGATGATGCTTATCGATAAGATGTACAAGAATAAAAGACCTGCAAAACTTGACTTCATTATGAACTTAGAACTTTAAAACCGAGTACTTGATATTTATAGTAGGTAAGTATGTTTTCTTTTATTAATAAAAGGAGTTGTTAATTACCCTATAATACAATTCACAAATGGTCGGTGCCATTTTGGGCTACCGACTCATTTGTGGGCTTAATAATGTAATGTCGTCCCGTTTTCTATTTCTTTCCCTTCTCTTTATATATGATAAACGTTACTCATTCCAGAAGCATCACTCACTTCTTCCACGATAAATCACCGCCTCACTTCGTCCATTTTATTAATTGGTGCAGCTACAAACGGAACCTACTAGCAGCTTCTCCGGATTTCTTAGGTATTTTGTATAATTTTTTTAGATGTGGCTGGAACTTTGTGTTAATTGAGGGGGTTTGGTGCTGTTGTGTTTAATTTTGTGGGTGATACCGGATTCTTGATGTGTCAATTGTTGTTCTTAGAAGAGTTGGTTTAAAACCCTAATTTCTAGGGTTTGGTTCTTGAGGTTGAAGTTGGTATGTATGTGTGTCCGTTTAGTTGGGCTTTTATTAACCCATTGATGTAGGCATCTACCTTCTTTTCTCAGGCATATTAACGGCACGGTGAACTCATTCCAGAAGCATCAACCATTTACCACCATTCTCATCATGTCTTAGGTTTGTTTGATGCGACCGCTTCATCTTCCTTAGATATATCAAAAGTTTTTTTTTTGGTAAATTTTAATTTATATTGTTATTATATGTTAATAACTTTTTATAATTTGTATACTTGATTTTTGTTGTGTTTTTTCCTTGATCTACAGTGCCATATATTATTTCTTCATGAATTCAGACCATCTACAAAATCAGTTTCGGTATGCCAGAATTGTGTTAGTTTTAAATGTAATATATTTTAATTTTATGAACAAACTTCGATTTCCCAATTGAATATTTATGTCGCCAATGACAATAGGGCGGTTTGCTGAGAGATAAGGAGTGGTGAATAGCGCCAGGAGTGGCTCTGCAAGTGGGAGGTTGTCAAAGATGAAGAAAAACAGATATAGGCTATGGAAGTTCCTACGAACTCATTATAAGTAAGAAACTTCATATGTTTTCGAGTTTTGGGTTTGTGGTTGAGATTATGTTATTGTTTAGTTTTTGTAGTTAGGTTTGTTATCGAAAGTGTTGTACTTATTTTAGAATGTTGTTTCAGGATGTCGACTCCGTCAAAAGATCTGCTTATGCAAGTTGAAACGGCGTCTGGATCCCTTTAATATGAATTGCAGGTATACTTTCTTATGACTACTTATTTTTATGTTTTTTTTCTAATGCGTGTAGAATATAGTTGTGCTGAGAAATCATAAAAAACGCAATTGGTTCGTGTTTTTCTTACTCGATTAGAAAGAAATTATGTTAACTATTTCTCATTGGATCCTGATTCCAAACGGGTAAATGAGAATATAGGAAAAAGAGAAACCAGTCAATTGGAAGAAATGACATGAGATGGTGTGAAATGAAACATGTATGGTCGCTAGCGAAATGAACATGAAAAAGGGACATTATATTGCCTTGAGTTCATGGTGTGAAATGACCTCACGGTTTCACAGTTGTTATCGGATATATATGAGTTTTTATAGTAATTTGACTAGATAAACATGAGCACGAGTCATCGATGCCAAATTACTGAATTTAGTGGATTTGTGTTTCCATGTGCAGAGGACACAAACAATTTAGAAAAACTAACATTGGCGGAATTTGCGGGCTGAATATGTGACCAAGTATTGGTTATCTGAGTAGCTCGCAAAGATGGTTGCCTTACACGTCAACGAGTACCTTCCACCACAATGGTTGCCTTACACGTCAACGAGTACCTTCCACCACAATGCTTGCAAAGATGGTTGCCTTACAATTTGCGGGCTCAATATGTGACCGAGTATTGGTTGATGTTCTATGATATTAGACCTCTATTAATTTTCTTTTAATTTGGTTGATTAATATGCAGTGCCTTTGATAGAAATGTACAAGTTAATGAGTTTCAAAATAAGTAGAGTTGATTGATCAGTTATTTAGTTATCATGTGTAAGTCCCTATACTAAAATGAAAGCTAAAGTAAAGCAAAGACACAAAGTGTCATAACAATACCCAAAACCTAACCAAAATTCAAAAGGCGTCTTTATTGATGAAACGAAAGTTCTCGCCAATAGAAAGACATGCAACAATTATCCAAATTCAAACAATGCAAAATTCAAGACAATAAAGCTAAACTTGCAAAAAAAAAGGACATCCACTGGTCTCCTTTTAGCACTATCTTTATCTTATCCGATCTATGCTCAACTAACAAATGATGCTTAAAACCGTCAAACAACGGATGGTGGAGAGTCATAGGTTTTTAAGACACAATATAAACCTTCAAACCCAATTATTGTGATTAACCCAAACAATATAGGGACAATTATGCAAATATGAAACTTAGGCTAAACATGGCAAACCAAATCACCATATCAAAACCACACCAATTAACATCTACTGGTTGGGCTACCCCTCCGATCCACCTACATCACTTACGCACCTAAAAGTCTACCAGCTGAAGCTTATATTTAGGCCTGGACCCATACCAATTCACTGAGTTGATCATTCTCAATTTAAACGACTCCGTGTGATGATCGAGCCCCACCTAGGTGCACAAAAAAACGGTTTTTTTTCAAAACCCGCACGGTTTGAAACAGAAAACCGAAACAACAGGGTCACAACACGGTTTTGACCAAATCCCGTTTCGGTTTCGTGGTTCAAAACCGGGGTTTGGAACGGTTTCGTTTTTTCAAGCTATCCACCGGTTTGATACGGGTCTTTCGAACGGTTTCAAACCGGTTTCAAACCCGACCCTTATTTTTTCTGAATTTTACTATTCTATTGTGAAGAGGGTCCCCAGTTGAAGGTTGCGTCTTTTCGTTAGAGATGCCGGTCAATTACGGTGAACTTCGGAAAGGAAATATATTTTTCGGCAACAGATATTTTGCACCCCATTAGGCACAAAAATTTATATTGCGGCAAAACAAATTTATGTGTCGGATTTGGCTGAAATTCGCATGGTCACTCGGAAACAACGAAAAAAGAAAAAAAAAACCCAAACCGGTTTGGGTGGTTAACCGGTTCCAAACTGGTTCCAAACCAGTGGGACCGGTTCGACTCAAACAACACCACAAACCGGTTTCAAACCGGCTCTGGTTTTTCCCAAACTGGTTTCGACTGGTTTGTTGACCGAAACAGGTTTGTATTGATGCACCGAACCGAAATGGTTTTTAAACGGTCTTGCGCACGTCTAGCCCCACCATTAATGATCCTCAACACAACACAAATATCATGAAACAAAAGCCATATGCCAATCCACATAATGTCCACACGCAATCCCATAACAACATAATCACAGCAAATTCAAAAAATTTCGAAACATTAGCATCATTTCATCCAATTGACAACATTAAAAAGAGGGATATCGACAACACTGAACGGGCTTTGCTTCCCAAAAGATTCACAAACGCTTCACAAACTTCACGGATCAATCTAACATTAAACACACAATACGTACCATCAATTAGGATCCAAACCAATATGAAGTTACCTCAACTATGACTGGGATATCTAGCTATCTACCATAGCTTATACTTGTTTAAACTTTTCTAACTCCGTACATAAACCATTTTATACTTAAATGCTACTCTTTAAATTTTTGATATTTGAGCGAATTCTTATACTCATTATGCGTTTTAAAAGCACACTTAAACTCTTCATAATTAACCAAATTTCACATGCTGTCTTACCTGTTTATGAACTCCTCCTAGCTCTTCCAAAGTCATTACCCTTTTTTCAAAATACCCGTTAGATATTCCTTAATCTAATGTGTCAGCATTCGTCCATAATCTAACGTTCTAAAAGTATGACCTTGGTTAACCGAACTTAGACCTCACTGTGACCCTTAGACAAAATTCAGGGATACACACATAATATATGAACTAACTTCACGTGACTTAGAGCCTCATAATCCCATGGTTAACTATTTTTAGAAAAAATAAAAACCCAAAACTGAAATTCGTCACTTATTTTAACACTGATTTGTAAGACATCTTGACCCATTCCCGATATAATAAACTCATGAGGCAGACTTTTTATGGAAGTTACTCTCTAAGGTGGGGGGATGGGTTATCTCAGTATTTATGTTGTAAATATTTATTGCTTATTTTATGACGGAGTAATTGTTGGGTTTTTACACCTATTAATTAACTATCACGACGTACGCAGCGGAAAACATAAATACACGTAAGAAATATTGTAATTAATCAAAGGGATCAAGAACAGTATTTGAGGCAATTAACGAAAACACCGTTCTTGAATCATACGCTTGTGTTAATAGAAAACCACGTCAAAACTAATAAAGTTATCAAAGTAAGATAACTCTTGGTGTGCATTCACTACACAGTCACCGAGATACCTTAGGCTGCTAGTCTTTTCTTTCAGAATAAAACAAGCCGGAACACTATTGTTCTTTGCTTCTTGTCATCACCAGATCAAAACAACCATAGAATATACCAACCAACCACAAGTAATAAGTAAAAGGAAATGTTGTTTGGTTTTTCCTTTTTACATGTCATGTAGTCATGCATGACTTATATCATGATATATCATATCATGCATGCGTATAGCATTTCATTCTCAACCATACAAATTGTTAGACTTATATGATTGTGATGAGTAGAATATAGGGATAAACTTTTTGTCGTGTGTGGTTTTGGTATATCATATATCGCATACAATTTATGAAGTCTTAGGGGTGTTTATATAGTCTTCAAACTTGTTCTCCAAGTTAGACTAGAGTACCTCTTTAAGTTTCATAAATTGACACTTTCATCCCTTGTACTCTTTTAGTTCCACCCACGGGTTTGATTTTCGTACTAACAAGTCCCTCACTTGTTAATATATATTAATTAGTTCTAACGTCTAACGTTATAATTAAAGACCGTTTAATTATTTCGTGAAACATATTAAGATAATTAATAAACGTATCCTCTGTGTATACGTGTGTGCCCCCATAGGCTCACATATTTCCATCCGTATATTTATTTATGATGTGCACATATCCCAACAGCTCCCACTTGGACATGTCACAAATAAATATAACAACATTGATAAGCGTCTAGCAACACGTCAATACTCCCAGAAATACCTGAGTGTACTTTCATAAAGTCACAGTTAAATGATTTAAGCATTTACAATCTCTTTTGTTTCCGATACCGTGTTAAAAATGGATATGGATCAATAGTCATTCCATTAATTAACGATTATGTTTCTCGTATATATGATTAATCTAGATTACCAAAAATTATTGAGACATATCTACTTGAATTTTTGGGTGCGGCCACACATACATTTGATTAACCCTACGAGGGCCCCAATGGTATCATACTTCAACTATTGAAGGAACAAATTCTTTATTGACTACAAGTGTCCAGTCATCATGTAGCATAAACCATTCTGACATAGCCCTTATTAGTTACCTTATTCAGGATAACTTAAACTATATCAAGAAGGAATATTCACATATGCTAAACCTACTTGCATCTCAAGTCTAAGGATTTAGTAAATTAAAATCATTTACAAGATTCACTTAATGACGCTGATCCATAAAGTGATAATCTTATTAGTTGGGGAAGTCCAATATTCATCTTATAAATATCATGTGAGTTTGGCGGACACTTCCTTTAATATCCAAGATATCACCAATCACTCAGATTTGTCTTAGTTTAACAATATTCCTATATTGTTAATCGACAACGGACTAATTTAGAATAATAAAAATATTATTCACGGATTAAACATGCAAATATAGGACACAATTTTAATTAAATATAACCACATACCATGTATCATTTTCATTAATAAAATTGTCTTAATATCCCTTATCCAAATACTAAATAGATCAAATGCATGATAATTCTAGTTGACGAATCACGCCTCAAGATACGACGATCGTACTTGCTGACATGGCATAGATTTCATAATTCCAACTAGCTTTGATCTTTCGGAATTTTGAGAATACTTATTTCAAGAATTCAATTAGTGAAGTTCTTGAAAATCTATGATGAATGTTTGTACGTGTATATCCACATATCTTAATATTGACACACTATATCTCATCAACTATTGAAAACAATCATCTTTCACCACTTCCAAAAGTGTAAAGCATTCTTATTCTATAATGTATAATGCAACTATGCTCACAGTTGAGCACAACTAGTTCACATGGTCATCATCAAAAATGAAATCATACCATGACTAGTATTGAGTGTCATCTCAAATCGATTTAGCATCCGTGTACACAAACAACCCCATGCTTTTAAAATCCGTAAATAATGAATATTCTCTTAATAATGTTTGGCACCTTATGAACTCCAAGTTCATTGGTTTATTATAATTGCACAACAAATTGTTGCAATATATCTTCTTAGATTTCTATTACTCTGGACAAATCCATAATCTAAGAAGAATTCCAAATCCAAACATATTCCATTAAAATATTTAATTCTATAATTATCTAATAACTTTTGACTAAATACCAATGTTGTCAAATCATCTTGCATTCATGCATGATACAACTATTTCTTTACACAATATGCTATACATAATGAATCTTTTAGTCCAACTTAAGAATTCATCCATGTCTTATCTTATCAAAAGATATGTATCCATTGAGACTTTCTAAATGGTATGTCAAATTGTGTTAGATTTATATACCGCATATGTTTATAGCAATAAACATATTATTTCAAGGTTGTACATTTAATTTCCTAAATCTTTCAGGTGAAGGAAACCTGAACATAATACTCCCACTAGCTTTTAGGAATACTCGAGAGTTATCTTTATTTAACAATAAACATAAGATTATTCTCCTAGATGCTTGCAATAATCCATTCTTGGATTCTTGCCGCTCGTACACTTCATAAAGATTATATGAATTCATAAACTCCTTTGATTACTCTTCGTCCTCGCAATAGTAATCATCAAAGGAAGAGTTTTAAATTCCATTGTCATATTTCATCTATATGAACACTAGTATGACAATCAATCATCTTTATATAATTAATGCGCATAGAAAGAATATTTAATCACAATCAATTGCTTGAGTATGATTAAAATTCTATCATAATGCATGCATCAAATATGTGTACAACATTGCCCTTATGAGTTTGAAACCAAGAACCAAACCACTTGGGTTTTTCTTCTCTTTAAAGAAACTCATTTTAACTTCATAGTCTAACCGTTTAGTTAAACATCAATCAAGTTTTAAATTGATTATCTTTGTGGACAGCATCTTAACATTCATAGTTTGAGTCATTTATCAAATTCAAAATTCAACAATGCATATTAATGGTTTCACCATGATACCAAATTCAAAATTCAATAATGCATCTTTAACAGGTTCCCATGATCATGTGACTCATATTCCTCAATATTGAAATAACATTTATCAATCAAGTATTTGAGGTATCCTTGCAGATCTATGAACGAGAATTATATCATTATAAGATTTAACATTTACATGTAAAGCCTCAGTATGATATTCACTAGTGTGTTTAGAAGGTTATGTATTTTGTATTTTTTATCTCTTCCAGATCTAAAACGCTCCCACTTGCTTTTTGTAATTAAAGACTTTTCTATAATTACTTAGCATGTAGAGTAACAATAACTTGTTCTCTTTCGGGACATTACAAGATACATTGACAGTTTCTGAGTTAAGTTTGTTAATATCACTCTTCATAAGAATTTTAACAAATTTAGAACTTCAATTTTAAGACTTAATGTGAGTGATCACATTCCATAATCATGATGGTGTCTCATTAACCTTTCAGGTTGGAGTCTTATTGAGTATAGTATATACAATACATACTCAATTTTCAAACATTGGCAGATTTGGAGGTGAAATATTTAAGTTATCAAAATCAAATAATTCCAAAGAATTTGATTCAATGCTCTAGACATACCTGAATATGTGGTATTTTATAAGTATTTAATTGTGAGACTTTACCACAATCCTTTAAATAACTTAATATTCTTTTAGGTTACATACTAATCAATTATGTCAAATCAAATTGAATATATAGTATTTAAAACATATTTGCATGCAATAATGTATACGGCTTTAACTAGTTCAAGAACTCTATGTACATATCTTTACAAAAGATATAACATGTTAACTATACATTATTTTGCCTTTTAACAATTTAAGGACTTTTGTTCATATAATCTCAAGAAGATATCATTTACTTTGTATTATAAGTCTTTTAACAATTATAGGACTTCATGTTTATTACTTTACAATAAACATAAACATATTTAACCAAAGTATATTCTGAACGCTTACTTTATGTTATAAGTCTTTTAACAATTAAAGGACTTAATGTTTATTATTTTACCATAGACATAACATATATAACTAAAGTAATTTTGAACGCTAACTCTTAGCTTCGATTGTAATTTCAAGTTAAACAAGATTACTTCATTATTTGGGACAATCCAAGAGCACATAAACCTTTTACTTGAAGTAGTCTTTAAATCAAGATTACTTCATTATTTTGGACATTCATAAACACATAAACTTTTTACTTTAAAGTAGTCTTTAATTCATATCTCGATATATTGTTCCTTACCTTACGGTCAAGAGAACCTTTAATCATATTGTTATTGTCATGTGTTGTACCTTGCACACAATAAAGATTTCTCCCACTTGTGCATGGCACAACATCATACATGTAGTTAAAACAACACGACATTCGTTTGTTTGTATGTACAATATGATAGTGTCATAGATATTAGCGTTACAAGTAGATATAGAACCTCTTTGTTTAATAAGAACTAGTGCATGACTATCCTTAAAACCATGAGTGTCTATAGTCGAAAAATTATATATTATCTCAAGATAAGCAAGACATAATTTAGGTTACTACCAAGATAAAAACCTTGTAGCTCCCACTGAATTTGACAGCATCACATGAATGTCTTGTTCAAAAATAAATCGCGATGCTCCCACTGGATTTGACAACATTGCAGGTGTTCCATAACCAGTGAAAACAAATAGTGATCTATTTACTTTCCAACTCTCTTTGAAATCTTAATTAGTAACATTTACTTGGATTTCAAAAGTTTTACTATGTAGATGAGGAACTATCCATCAATGCTATTTATTAACTTGAAAATTGGGCATGCAATTTCCTCCTTAATTTTGATTAAGACAAACAACTAGATACATTATCCTAGTTTGCCTTTACCACTTTTGCGGTAATATTGGTATTTCCTAATCAAGAACTCATAAAGCATCTTACATTAAGATGCTATCCTTTGATAGCTTTAAGAACATATTCTCTAGTTATCTATATGTCTTATATGTTTCAAAATATCCACCACCGAATAAGGGTGATGAAATCTATTTGAAAATATAAGTCGTGCAATATTTAACTTTTAAGTTTGCTATAAGTTTGATTACATTAGCATAATTCCTACGTTCCTATTATAACTCTTCGGAGCAAGAAAGATTATAGGAATGAGTCTCCATGTTCCATACAAGGAAAGGAGTCCCGGTTTGACTTTTTTAAGAAAGAAACAAACCATTGTTTACGGTTTTATCGTTGCATAAATTACTATTATAAATCACCGAAAATTAAATTTTAGTATTTATCGATCAATTATCCCTTATAGAAAAGAAACTACCATGTTTAATCAATGACAATTAATTTCTAAAGACTAGGACCCAACTTGACATACCATCACCACATCAGTTGATCTGCTAGTGATGGTGTATTCAAAAGGTAATCGACGATCGATAATTGCCACCGGTGCAATTCCTAAGACCATATGGGACTTATTTATTACAATAATATCTAGTAAACATGTTTCATCCCATCTATGCCATGAGTTTAAGTCTCATCACTAAACCGCTAAGTCGTCCAATAAAAAACTGTGATTATGTAACACTCAACGTCTCACGAAAAAGTGTATAATCACCTTGGGATTGCAATCTACATACGTTTCACGCATAGTAAAAGAAACTGCAAGTGTTCTACAAATTGATCTGGCAACAACTTAATTTAAAAAGAGTATTTATATTTGACGTGCAATATGTTTCAATAAATGCATACATCTTCGTATCATAAATTTTAATAAAAACTTTTACTCATTAAGTTATTATTACGGTATAACCCATTATCATCGCATCTCATGCATAAATAGTGTTACCTTAAAAATTGACGATTCAACGTAATTTTAAATATAAAGATTTGCTATTTATCGCGGGAAAAGATTAAAGAATGATTAAAAGCCATTCAAACCCTAGACCATTCGCGGCTTCCTAAATAGTATACAAGGTAAGGAAACTACAACGTAGTTAGGGTAATGGTGTCTAAAGACCGAAGTCTTGATGAGTCTCCCCGAACCTTATCCTTGCAACTAGATAATACTTTTGCAAATTACGTCATTGATAAATATTAAATCTTTAATTTAAAAATTACATTATAAACTATAAATTGCTAGTCTTCGACGTGGGAGTTAGGTAATGACCCTACACCATTATAGGATAACCAAACCCAATTCGATAATCATTAATCATGTTTATATTTATTTTTTGAAAAAAACCCTTTTATTTTCTCACAAGTCAAGAAGTTAAAATAAAATCATATAAACATAAACTAAATTAAATAACAATTATTTAAACGCTTAACAATTAAGAACATGCAAACATTAAATATGATCCTAATTATCTAATAATTAAAATTATGCCTTTATTCATATAAGGCTCATTCATCCAATGACTCATACCACATACATCGATAATATCGATTGCGTAAGCCTTATATAAATAAAACCACATAGCACATAAACCTTTTAACCATTAGGCCCCATTAATTCAATAAAAAGGGTCTTCCCGAGTTCTTGAATTATGGATCTTACCAATTATATCAAATATTTAAAGTTTATGTCAAATCTTGATCATATTTATTCATTATCTTTTTAACACTTTAACAAGATCTATATATCAAATATCAATCCATGATAAATTTGCATGATTTTACAAATATTATTTGTGCCGATTTCATAATTAGCTAAAAATTAGGGTTTCGAACATGTTTTAATTTATAAAATCAAAATAACATGCATGATAATTTTTATCATGCATAGAACGAATTAATATGATGAAGATTGAGATTAAAAAATACCTTTGATGATCCTTAGTGATTTTATGAATTATTGAACCCGGTTGCTTAATTCGAACCCAAAACAAATACCACAATCGAACCAAGCCTTAAACAATCTTCCCACTATTTTTCCCACAATCCTTTACCTTCAAAACACCCTAGAAAAATCGTTCTTGACTTGTAAAAATTTTATGCCGCCTCTTTTAGATTTTAGGGTTTTCGGGGATTTTTTGTTTTAAAGATTTAGCAAATGAAAAGTGTAAAAGAGATATAATGGGGATATTAGGCCGAATTTTGGGCTTTCAAAAGAGATATAATCAGATTATAAAACTTGAAAAATTATTTTGGTTATTATCCATATTTATTTTATATTAATTTGTAATGTATAATTAAATAAATACTAATTAATTCGGCTTATATATCTATATATAAATTTTAATTATTTTTCTTGTATAACATAAGGTATTTTAAATCTTACAAAAATTTCATAATTGTCACATGTTGCATTTTTATAATTTCTAACCTTTAAATGAATTTTATTTAAGCTTTTATGGAATTTTCTTGCATTAGGGGTATTTTGGTAATATTACACTTGCTGATATTTTTAGGTTTTACAAAGACAACTTTTTTCGATTGACTAAAACAAGAATGGAATCAAAACAGATGTAGCTTTTGTGTTTTTTATGTCTCGACTGATTTATAAACATAAAAGGTATTTATATAGTCTCCAAACTTGTTCTTCAAGTTAGACTAGAACACCTCTTTAAGTTTCATAAATCGACACTTTCCTCCCTTGTACTCCTTTAGTTTGACCGGTCAAAACCAACACCCCACGAGTTTGGTTTTTGTACTAACAAGTCCTTCACTTGTTAATATCTATTAATTAATTATAACGTCTAACGTTTATAATTAACGACCATTTAATTATTTCGTGAAACATATTAATATAATTAATATACGATAAATATATTAATTACATTAATAAACGTATCCTCTGTGTATACGCGTGTGCCCCCATTGACTCACATATTTCCGGCCATATATTTATTTATGATATGGACATATCCCAACAATGTTCATATGGTCTTTGTTGCGAAGATACTTCAAAGCAACTCCTGCTAAACATTTAGATTTAGCGATCATACTAAAACTAAACGAAATCAATCAACAAAACAAATATACTCAATAAAACATTCGTTTAAGGGGTGTTTGGAAATGCTTATTAATTATTATTGCTTATTTGCTCACATTTTTTGATTAAGCTGGTTGAAAGTGGTTCTTTCATATTTGACCTCAAATCTAAATAAATGGATTCATTTACAAAAATGTATTCCTTTTAAAGAGCTGACTCCCCTCTAGACTACTTAGGCTGCTTTTATCAATGGTGAGGAAGGCAATCGTGAGCCCCACTAACACCAAAACTCTTCACGCTAGAAATGAAAAAAAAAGCATGCCAATGGCGAGAGGGTCACTCTTGGGGCAATGTGAAAGCTTTCAATATTTAAATGGTTTGTGAGTGTAAGTGGGTTATTTTGCGGGGTATATTTTTATAAAGTGTGTATTTAATTAAATAGTTTGTTCGGTGACTCATAAAAGTCAATTGTGAGAGGGAGCGAGGGTAAAAAGTAAGAGAAGAAAAGCTGATGTGGCGCTGATGTGTCCGGTGATGATGCGTTTTTTACGGTGACTGATAAATGTAGCCTTATAAGCTTAAGAATAAGCAGCTATACATAAGCATCACTTAATTAAGCTAATAATCACAAATTTCAATGATTCAATCACCAAAAAATAACTAAACCTCAGTTATAAAGGTTACATCTTCATTAACTTTTGGCAACCTCCATATAAGCAAACTATCCTAGTTTGGTGAGCATGTTTTCAACTGATATATCAAAACAAACGAAATTTCATAGGAAACTAAAATTTCATCATCTAACAAAGATTCCCATACACAACAATCAAACCAATAAAAATCATATTTTTATTTGAAAAAACCCAATTAAAAAAATCCCTAAATCAAATTAAACATAACCACGTATATCAACCATATTTATAATTTTTTGATATTTAAGGTAACTGGTTTTTTAGTAATTTTACCTTTTTATTATACTAAAAAAAGTATTGACTCCATTGGCAACTAGCATCTCAGGGCAACCTATATTTTATTTTTTAGGCAACTCATACAACTTTATTTCATTTTTTATTTTAAACTCACCAAAAACACACACAAAATACATCAAAACACATCAAACAGAGCATCTATTCATCTTCTTCTACCAGACATACAGCCTTCTACCACCACAGACACATACAACCCATCGCGACCTAATTAACAAGTAATTATCAATAGCAGTTGGTGTTCTTCAAGTTTTTCACAGTAATGTGGATGAACATGGTACGTATAATTCATTCTTTTTTATTGATTATCAGGTTATTTATTTGTTGATTTAGGCTACCGATTACGTTATTAGATGTTGATAACCTGTGTAATAACTTTGATCTTAATTTCCCTGTTTCGAAAATGCATAGCTATCCAAAGGATGTTATTTTACTTTTGAACATTGTTTTGTATGTGCCTTTGAGGAATACGTTAACCTTCATTTTTGATGTTTAACACATACATTGTAATTTACATAGCTGAACCTGTTACAAGTTGAGATTGACTCTTTCATTAAATGGCACCACATGAGTTTGTTATTATTTTGATTTTATGAATATTTGTTATGCTTTGAGTATATAGCATTGAAACCTTTTGTAATTTTTTTGTTTCAGGACTATGAATCGAAAGTCATCATTAGGAGTAAATTGAACTACTTTTGGCTAATAAATAAAAAGTTAGAAGACAATCGGAGTAACTTGTTTAGGAGTTCCTGTTTCGGCCGGTGGTTGGATTTGTTGTTTTTTTTATCATGAACCACGATAGATTATATGCTACGAAACAGCATAAAGTCGACGACTCTCATTATGATATGCCTCTCATTTATTATATCGAAGGTCTTAGTATGCATTTTTGGTCGTCCAGAGTTTGCTCTTATTACGGGTTTGTATTTTGGAAAAGTAAGTTTTGGTATGTACACTTTTGGTGAGCTCAATAGGGTTAACTGTTAGCAACTTAGATATTATCGGTATTATCGAGGATGAAGAGATGTTTTCCAAGCTATGTGATAAAGACGCAGTATGTCTTTGTCTTTTGTTATCGTTAGAAGTTATCTTTATGGGTCGATTGTTGATAGACCCAGAGATGATTCGTTGTTCTAGTTGGTTGAAAATCTAGAAGCTTGGAATTCTTTTCCATGGGGTGAGCACGTATGGTTTCATTTATATCAAGAACTCACTAACGTAATACAAAAACATAGTGATGCGCATTATTTAGAAATGAAGAAAAATCACAAGTATGTTCCTACATATACTTTGAAGGGTTTTCTCTTTACTTTCGAGGTACAAATTTTAATGTGCGTTTATGAAATTTTTAGTCCAAAGGTTATATTCAAATTATTGTATCTATGTTATAATATTTACTTGTCTATTTTATAGATTTGGATTTTTGAGTCATTTGAAAGATGTAACTGTTGGTGGATTAAAGACCTAAAAGTTATACCAAGAGCAATGACGTGGTCGAGAAAGGATACTTTTCAGAGCTGATTATTCTTACCTTTTTTCAAAGGTTAGTGTGTATTCTTTGACATAAGCTTGTAACTTTTTTGATTTGTACATCTCATTAATAAGTGTATTATTTTTTCAGGAATCTCGGATAACTTTTGATATCAGACCTACTAGAGATAAGTATGAATCTCAATGTTGGATACATAGTCATCCATTTTTCCAACAATACTTTCTCCTGACCCTTGTCATAAAACATCAGAGGCTCTTTGAAACTTATCTTTCTAAGTTGGAGAAGTCGCGGAAATGTGGCACTTCAAGCAGATTTACATATAGTGTTCCATTGAGTGAGGGAAGTTCAGAAAGGAAATGGCTTAACGACCGAGTTATTACCGAGTTAAATGTTCGTGTTTTCAAACTTGAGACTATTATACAGGTTATGTTAACTATGAATACGTAATTGTTATTTATTCAGATATTCTTAATTTTAATGTTTCCACATATTCATTTCTAATAGTACTTCACAAATTGCAGGTTCTTGCACGTGAAAGAAACTACGTATTTAGGGTATAATACTCGAACTATTTTCTATACATTTTACTTGATTTTCACTTTTATTTACAATTAATTTTTTCATCCACAGGATATGTTGCAGTTTAACCATGTATTTTCAAGTTTGACTCCTGAATTTTGTGATTCACTTAATACCTTATTTAGTAATTTGGTACACCGGACCGATTCAGATGAAGACATTGCCAATGTAATAGAAATTAAGTAATACATTTATGTATTTGTTTCTTAAGAGCGTATATAAATATGAAACTGCATTTTCATTACATGATTATCTTCTTGAAGAGGAATTTATATTAGCTTTGCAAGATGAAGAAAGGTTGCGGTTGGAACAGGAGAAGATAATTGCAGACGAGAAGACATTCAAGATTGTCGAGGCAAAGAGATTGATGTTAGAAGAAGAGAAGATGTTGCAGGTCGCGGAGGAGAAGAAAAGAAAGTGACATGAGTTTATGAATTCAACTCATGTGAAAAAGATACTTGGCAAGTTACCAGGTAGCAACACAAATAATTGTGATTCTATTTCAGGGAAACCTATTCAGAAAGTAGCTTGGGTCAAGATAAAAAAGCACCGTGAATACTTAAATGACCCATCTAGGGCTGCATTGCTAAAAAAGTAAAACCATGGATTGAGGTATTCACAAAACCAAATATATTTGTATTCCTTCTTGTCAAGTATGATGCCTTTTAAGTTGTAGAATTTTAATTTGTATGTAGGATCTTTCACGATTGTTTGGTTCTGTGGATACGGTTTGGTTGAGTGATGAAATTCAACGATTTATTCATCCACCGGGCAATCTTAAACATAACTTTCCCTGGAGCGATGATTATACGATAGATAGAAATTTCTGGCTTTCGTTGGTCTGCTTAGACCCTGGTCGAAAGGGTTGGCTAAATGAAGAGGTTAGTATTTATGGATAGACTACTTAAATAATGCAGATTTACTAAATCATTGAACGTTATAAAAATTATTCCTTTTTCTCAATAACAGCACATAGACTTGTGGGTGGACTATATGTGGCATGTCAAACTCGATACTGCAAATGGGGCGATGGTTAGTAGTTACTTTGTTCAGCTCCTTCTACAAAACGGCATGCCGCTGTTTTATGCTGACGGTAAAAGGTATGACAGTCCTTGGAGCGATGTTGATCAGGTAAGAATGTAACCATTTCTATTTATTTCGTTATAAGTGCACCTGGTGGGTATAACCAAAGTATTACCTCTTTTCCCACCCATTTTCCAAATTTGCTATAAATAGCTTCCAAAGAATTTGTTTTAGTAGTTGAATGTATGTTGTATCTCAATCCATTTGTAAGAAGCCAACTTTACAGAATCAGTGAAGCTACTATTCGCATTCTGTTTTTCAAGGATAGTTTTGTCTGATTCATTCAATCCACGGTTTATACCCAAACATAATCGCTATTTTTTACTTAACGATATTTGTCAAAAAAGTTTATAGCAATTGATTCCAACAATGAACTTACTATTGTTCCACACGTTGGTGGAATTTGCCGTCCATTATATCATATACGGTCCAATAACAGAAAAAGAAGGAGAAAATTTGAATGTCCTTTTGGCGGGAAATTTGGTTATAGATGTGAATGTCCTTTTGGCGGGAAAATTTGGATGTCATTTTTGAGGGAAAATTTGATACACTAATTGAAGAATTAGAACACTATTTAAAGGCTAAAGTATCTTCTACAATATTTTCGAAACTACCACTAATCTAACTATAACTAAATAAACAAACTATGTACAAGCTACATGTTTCCACATCTTAGTTTCAGTCTAGAAGGGGTGTTTGGGATAAGTTATTTATTTACAATGTTGACATTATGAGGTGAACTAGCTTGAACATTTGATTGTAACCATATATATAATTTGTATAATTTATAGCTTTTCATACTGATTAATGAAACGACTCAACATTGGTGTGTTGCTCACTTTTATATACTATCTGGAGTGGTCACCTTCTATGATAGCGGTGACACGTATGACTATGCGTGGCGCGATTGGTATGTCCGGGTTAGGGAGTGTTTACAGGTATAACTCAAGTTTTATCTTTTTTTTAAAGATTGTTTATAGTTGCTACAAATATTTTTTTTGTTGCAAAAGGGTAAAAAGCTAAATTGGACATACCCACCTAGCAAACAAACAACATTCTAGCGTATCAGATAAGCCTAAAACTATATCTCTGAAAACAGAGAAAACAAAGGAATTATGCTCCATTCAGGATATGAGCAGCAACAAGCAACCATTCAAACACCCTATTTTTCACCAGACCATAGCTTTATAACTACATTTTCATACCCTATACCTATTTGATCATTCAACCTGCAACCACAATGACCAAACAGGAAATAAGGCAGGTATCATTATGCAAGTTATAGCCCCCAAACCTCTCCAACTAGGGGCTATACCAATTATTTACATTTCCATCATTGGAAAACCAAGGGGTATCAGTAACTAGGAACACACACCCTAGTTGAGTACCAAACCAGACCCCCTTTATGGCTCAATACTAGGACCAAGTAGCATCATCTTTCCATGCTCACTATTCCTAGTAGCTTGAGCCATACTGCAGATCAATACCCTTCACAGTGAGGAACCTACTTTATGAACCAACATGATAGAAGCTATCTTAACTCTAATAGCCCTCTCAAGGCCAACTAGCAGAATCAAGACAAACCTTATCCTGCAGCCCAAGATACAAGGCCATTCATTGTATTTTGATCTCAAAATAAACCAAAGAACATGCCATTAATTCAAGCCAATAAGGTGATATTTCCTCATAGATCACATATGTTCAGGATGAACATAGTATCATGAATCAAATAAGACAGGAAACTGCCTTATTGTAACTTAAAGAGCCTACAAAGCATAATCACTCACTATGATTCCACCCAAGGCTAATCAAAATAAGTGAAATACCTTTATAAATTCAAAGAATTACCAAGGTACCAACCATCTGCAATTCAGGTACTCAAAATAGCATAACAGCCTTACAAGAAGTCCTTATCCCAAAGACCCTTTCTAACTCAGGACGTGCTTACTGAATTTCTGAACACTTCTACATTTAACATCCCACTCTTTTTCCACTAATTCCACATAAGTAGTCTTAATTGTGCTGATGCTACTTAATCTGAGTCTCACAATATTTATAATAACTTCAACAAGATTTTCCAGTCCTTTTTTCCTTTGTGAATTGTCTTTTGTTCTTTCTTGCCAGACAAAATACACAGCAGCCCCAAATACAATCTTACTGAGCACACTCTTAATACTTATGTTTTGAAACTTGCTAGCAATATCATCAGCAATGCCAATCTAATCATTAGGAATATCACTACACCTGATTTTAATTTTCAAAGCATTCCAAACTCTAACTGAATAGTTGCTACAAATATGGTTATACTTGTAACTTCAAAACAATACACTTAATAGAACATAATTATTGGTTAAACTTAACTAATAGACTTATTATCAACCATTACAGACCAAGTATACTCTGTTACCAATAGCCCTTAACAAAATGCTACAACTCAGACTAATGGGCAGAACAGCTAACTACAAGTTTAACTAAAAACAGTGGCAGTTCAGTAGATATTTAGGTACTTCTTTGCATCAGTAACTAGCTACAGTATCATTCCTTTTGTTTAGAACTGAATTCCCTTATTAGTATTGGTTTTAGGTATAAGCAAGTGGCTAGGATTAGTTTGACCATTTGAATTACTCTTCCCAAAGCTTCTACAACATGAAAATGTTAATCTGGTCTTGTAGGTACTGCGATAAAGAGGATGAGAAATAATTGTTTATTCAAGTATGCGTCCAGAGATTCTTTATAATACTTGAGAGCGTATGTATAGTCTTACGTGGTGATGCGGCTTAAAATAGCTTCCAAATTGCAAGTGGTTGGAGTTCCTTCATTGAACCTGTTTCAATTCCAGAAATGGTGATACATAGGACATCAACACAGCAATATTCTAATATTTTTGATGATTGGATAAAAAGATTAGTGATTTTGGCTTAATCCTCCTTGGTATGTCCAAAAAATCAGATTGCCAGGACTTGTTCATTGACAATTACAGGACACAATCGGCTACCAATGACCCCCTACACTCTAAAACAGGCTTCTTAACTAAGAATCTGATATCCTCTCACTCGGTGCAGTTTTATTTGAACATAATGTGTGGTAAAATAAAACGGTCTGTAAAATTGAGCTATGAGTATCTTACTTACCCTTTTGTGCTAAAAGCCGCTAACAAGTAGGAAGACTTTATGAGTTAGTGTTTGAGGGTATTAAAAGAACAAATTGTGGCCACAGTCTTTTGCTATATTTTTCAAGATTTGCTATAAATCCTTAGATCACAGAAGAGAAAGACGGCCAATGGCACGTGAAGTAGGGTTGGGTTGATTGCCAAAACCCATATTATTACACCGAAAAATCAAATCTTTGAATAAACATGATTTATGATGCAAACATTAAAAGTACTATAAGCAACTTTCAAACCATTGACGTTCCCGGATAAGCTATAATTTTTTATCTACTATTTTATAAACCATAAGCCCAAATCGACCATTCGTTAGTGTAGGGTCAAAAACGTGACCTAGCATGTGCGGAAGGTTGAGGCTAGTTCTATGATACTTTGTGCATTTAAATAATTTCAAAAAGCTGCACTTGTAGATGTTGCAAAATGGACGGGCGTCGGGTAAAAAATTGAATGGATCGGGTGGTTGACCCAAAACACTTTCTGTCCAAAAAAAGTTTGTTTCAAAGACCCCCCCACCCTCCGCACACACGGGACTCTACTTATTCATAAGAAACGAATCATAATTTCTATGCCTAGTATGGTACTGAACCACACATTGTTGCACTCAATATAGCCTATTTGGTTTTCATAATAGAATCAATTTACATTTGTTTCGTTGATTAACCTGCAGGTTGAATTCTTTTTACCTCGGAGGATGCACCAATCGATGAATTGTGAATGTGCCATATTTTGGAGATCATTTGATTCAAGGAGAGAAGAAAATGTGGATTGGCTATTTCCTTGCAGAAGATTTAAAATGTGAACTTCTCGACTGAAGCTGGTTCTTTTTTTGATCACCCCACTCTTTGCAGACATTGAAATGATGTTATTGCTGATTAAAGGTCGTCTCTGCAGCTGGAGCTTTTGTGCACTCAGGTAGTCCCTCTGACAAAAAAAACGATTATATTATACAGTAATTTTTGACCCTACGACTTATGGATTGGATACGATTCAATTTGGCTTAGATGAAAATCGTCAAAAATCTGGCAGAAAGTCTCAGACCGTAGCTTTAATGCATCAAACTTCATAAAACATTTTATTAATAAAATTGGGATTATTGATGTACAAATACAGTTTTCTTAATCATAGTCACACTAATTATCTATAAAATTCTAGAAGTCTTCACAAAAAAATGTTTCGGGTTGACCCGTATGAAGCCTGTTCCAGCCGTAACCCATTACACAACCTGCACATTTTTTCACCTCTATAGTGTACCATATTTTACGCCGATCTTCTAAACCTAGGAGTGAACATGCTTCTGGTAAGATTTTTTCTATCTAAAGATGGAGTTGTTCGATATGTTACAGCTAAGAAAAAAAGATATGTTTACAGCTACTTTTTTGTATGAAAAAGCATTTGTATCTCTCAGAGTAATAATGGAATCCCTAGTTTAGAATATTCAGGTGTACTTCAAATACTTCTACACACAGGGTTCATAGCAGTATCGTTCATATAACCAGTTTGTCTTTACCATGGAGCGATAGTGAACATCTGATTTATACAAATTACCTTATAACAACTAGTATAACAGCTAGTGTTACTTGAATTGTCGAATTGTGGATCGACGTTTCTTATAACTGTTGGGATTTAATAATCTAGGTAACCATTAGCTTACGTAGGAACGCTGGCTATGGGATCTAGTAATAGCATATAGTTAACAACATAATAAAAGTTAAAATAGAAAACGCGTACCTTTAGCCAATTGATCTTGAAAAGGAATAAGTGATTAAAACAATCACCTCTACGGTTGCTCACAAACAATCACGTAACAGAACAACGTTAAGTTGTCAAGACTTAACGTTCACTAACAAAGCAACAAATTTGAAACCTTCTTTGATCCAAAAACCCATATCAACACCTTTGTGATCTGAACCAATCTAAACCGGATTAGGGATTATAAAAAAACCCTAATTAACCGAAAATCCTTAAACGGAATTAAAGAACCCGAAAATCCAAATTGGGGTTCAACCGAATTCGTAGGTGTAGAACCGAAGCACCTTTAACAACCCTAGAGAGGCCAGGCGATTTCGGTGAGAGAAGGAGGAGGAAAGGTTTTTATAAGATGAGCAAATTATAAGTAGGTTATGGGTGTTTATATAGCACCCAAACCTAATTCTAAAAACATTCATTATGGGCCCTCCTTAAATGCTCATTAAAACACAAAAAAACCTCAACTAGAACCTCCCAAAGGCCCAACCACTTTGGTGTCACCCCTTAGAGTTCAGGTTTGTCCAATTAAGTCCCCTCGGTTATAGTTGTGAAGTATTAAACGCATTCTTCGTGTATTAACGTGTGTTCCCCCAATAGGCTCACATATTCCCGTAATGTAAAACATGCTAGCCACTAACCATAATCCAACACTCCCACTTGGGAGTGGATTAGCACCAACACTTAATACCTATTAATTGGCAATAGTCTGAGCAACCCACACAATTATTTTTACTTTAGAATTTTATGAGATAAGAGTTTCAAAAAATCATCTCTACTATTTAATTATGGGTAGAATATAAATTTCTTGCTTTTATAATCATCCCTTTGTACAGATACCCGTTAAACCAAGGATATTGGATCCAAAGATCATTCCATATAGTTCAACTTGATGTGTTCTCTGTATAGAAATAATTCAGTATAACCAAATGTAATCGAAGAATCATCTTGCATTACCCTTTGGCGTGCCCACACATTAAGCTGATTAAATCTGGAGAGGGCCCAATGGGCTATCTTCTTGCACATATCAATGGAGGAACAAATCCTTTAGACTACAAGTTATGTGATGCTGCTACACATACACTCCCCAAAAATAGCCTTTATGACTACCATAATCAGGATAAAAGCGTTGACTAATCAAAATAGAGATAGACTACACCTACGATAACTATTCTTGCATCTCAATCAAAGGATAATTTTAAACCATTTCGACATTTATACTCAGACATGGATCTAAAAAGTAAATGCTCGAAGGTTGGGTATCCAATTAATGCATCCCTTTGTTAATACATATATTTGTGAGGGAACACATCCATATATTCACATATAATAACAACACTCAAATTTGCCTTTACATAACAATATCCCATATTGGTTAACCGACCAATGGACATATTATAGAATGAAAAGAATCATTCATGGATTAAACATGCAAAAAATAGAAAACAATTTTATATAATGAAATGAAGAACAAATAACCAAGTATCTTTATACATCAAAAGTAAATATTTGTCCTTACAATCCCCAATTATCCAAAGTACTACTAAAACATAAGATATGCATGAGACTAATTAGTACGGTTGAAGTCTAATGTTTCCAACCATCTCAACTTTTCTTTGTGCAGAGAAAACTAAATAGTCATCTGAGTAAAACATTTCGAAATACTTGTTTCAAAATTCACATAATTGTGAAAGATTTGAATAATAAGATATGTCTTATGGTCTCCACTGCATACTATTGCAAAGTCCATTAGTATGGACAAGGTAAAAGTACCTTTTTTATAGGGGTATTGTGAAATCAACAACATATACAATCTCAGACATCCAACCTTTACAGTTTCAAAAATGTAAAGTATATCTCATTCTTTAATGTTAATGCAATACTGCTCTTAAGAGAGCATATCTATGTTAAGCATATTTCTCATAAATGATGAAATCCTTTTTGAACTAAAATGATTATTCTCTTGGAGCATCATTTGGAGCACAAACAACTGATGCACTTAATATAATTCGAAACATATTGTATTTAACATCATACTAAATTCTCTCAATTAGAATATACTATCTAAAATCTCTCAATTAGAAACGTGTTGTTAGTTAGCTCAACGATGCTATCGTGCAAATTAGAACCAGTCTCATACACCACATAAATTAAACATGATGAACCCTTAGTTAAAAAACATCAAGGTTTTCATGTCCATGTACTAAATTATCTTCGAGTGAACTATAATCCTTAAAGACTGTGCTTTAATACACATTACATTTGTGTTGGACTTAATTTCCGCATTCGTTTAAACTAAAAACATTTAATCCAAGGGTCGTTAGTTTTCATCCTAAATTCTCAAGTGAGTTTCAATCCAATCTTTAAGGAAGTAATCTAGCTTATGTTGAATTAGTACTTTCGATATGGACATACAACATATGAATTTAATAAAAATACAGTGGTACTCCACGCAATGTCCGATGTACTCAGGAGTCTTTTTAAATTTAATCAGAAATATTATAGTGTGATTAAACTTAATATCGTCAGCTCCTAGATGCAATGAATACCTATCCCAACCACTTGGATCCTTTCATCTTGTATACTAATTAAGATTATATAACTTTTAACAACTCCCTTTTAATACACACCGTCCTCAAGCTGAAGTAATCACAAAAGGAAATAGTCTTAAATCTTAATTGCCATATTTTAAAATTATATACTCATAACCCTTTATGATTACACATCGTCCTCGCCAAGGTAATCATACAAGAAAGAGTTATGAACCTCAATTTGACTTTTAAAGATTCAAGAAATCATGTACGACAATTAGATATCTTTATATAATTAATACGTGCAGAAAAGAGAAATTTAATCATAGTCAATTGCTTGAGTAAGATCAAAATTCTTATCATCAGTCATGCATAATATGTAAGTACTATTTAGTCCTTAGAGCTTTCTTCAAAAGAAATTCATTCTATACCTCAAACAGTTTACTCTTTGGTGAAAGATCAATCAAACTCAAAACATTGATTATCCTGTAAGGACAACATCATATCATTTCCAAATTCTTAGACCTTATCAGAGTACCAGATGTGAAAATGTATCTTAGCAATTAGCAAAGGTTTGAAAATGATCCTCTAATTTATATTCCTCAGCATTGATATTACATATCCAAATCAAGTGATGAGGCCATCTTTGCGATTTATGAATGAGTTTTCTAATATACTTTGTTTCACATTTACATTTTAAATCTTAGTTTGACATTATGCCAGTGGATTTTAGAAGGTTATATGTATTTTGTCTTGACTAACTTCAAGATTTATATATACACCACTTACTTTTGTAATTAAGAAAATTCACTAAATACTAAGTAAATTAAAGCAACAAAAGTTGATCTAAATTGGGAAAATACCAAAAACACATTTTAAGTTCTCATCTCTAACTTGTTAATAATATGCTTCATAAGATTTTAACAAATTGTAGAACTTTAATCAAGACCTAATAGGATTCATCTCAATCCAAATGAGATATCTGATTATCTTCTGAGTTGAAAACTATATTGATTGTATTCCTGACACACGCAAACTTCTAACCTTAATCGTATTTTGGAGGTAAGATTCATTAAGTGTTATCAAACTCAATGCAATATGAATATAGTTTTGTTTCAACACAATAGAAATGCCATAATAATGTGGTATTCAAATGAGTATTTAGAATTGTGAGTCTCCATCAAAATTCATTATATTACAAATTCTTTTTAGGTCAAATACTTGTCAATTTTGGATCCTGCCAAATTGAATACACACGTATTTTAAAACCAATTGCATGCAATATGTATATTTCTTGAATTAAGCAAGAATTCTTTGTTCATGTGGTTCACAAGAAACGGAAAACAAATCAAGACTTCCATATTCTTGTGTTTACAAGAAAACAAACAACTGGCAATATACATTAAAGTCCTTGATAATTGAAGACCTTATGGTTAACTCTACTTATCATGTGGAATTAAAGAAAACAGAACAAGTAAAGTTATCTTTACAAGGTCTCCTCCGAATAATCAAGACATCATGTTAGATGTGTTTAACAAGAAGACATAACAATTCACTACACACGCACTTATGAGTCATTGAAAATTCAATTAACTTTATAATTATGTCTTTGCAATAAACATAAGTATAACTAACTAAAGTAATATGAACGCAAGCTCTTGAGTCATTCGAATTTCAAGTTAATTGTGTACATCATTAAGTATGATTATTTTTAATTAACCATAAGTCTAATGACTAAAACAAGTATCAAAATGGTTGAAGCAAGGCTTATAGTATATCTTTTGACATTTAATGATAATAGGTGCCACCGCCACTCAGTGTGATTTAATTCCTAGTAAGATTATTAGCTTCCTCACCTTGTGGTCAAGCGAAACAATAATCAATGTTATATTTTGTTCCTATGCACACATTTAAGATTTCTCCCACTTGTGTCGGGACAACATTATCTAAGGTAAACAAACAATTACGACAAGCGCGCAATTGTGAAAAAACAAATAATGAAGTGTCATAGATATTCATGTATATTTCAAACTATAATGTTTAATAATGAATTGTGGATATTATTCTATAGATAACATTTCGGGTAACCAACTACAGATATGAACCTCTGTTATCATATAAAATAAAATGCATATCTTACTTAAACATGAGTTTGTTCATATTCGGAAAGTAATGAATTATTTCAAAGCAAGCTAGAAATAATATGGGCAACTAATAAAGAAATAAATCTTGTAGCTCCCACTAATGTTGACATACCATTACAAGAATGTCAATTTCTTCTTAATAAAAATGCAAAACTCCTACTGTATATTAGACAACATTGTAAGTGATACATCACCGATAGCAATCAAAAAGCAATTTTATTACTTTCCCTCCTAATCTCTTAGGAATGCCTACAAGTAAGCAAATGTACTGTAAGTATTGTGTAGAGAAAATATTAAATTCTACTTTGTATGTATGAGGGACTAGCCATTCCCAATGCTCTCATTTAACTTGAATTATAAGCATAGCAATTCCTCCATATCGACTGCATAGCCACAGGTATTAGTACCCTTAAGGAATAAAATGAGTCTAAGAAAAAACCTAGCGGATATGCTTGTAATTTCTTTCTCATTGCGGATTAAACTCATACATACAGTGGACAGTTCAATGATTATTTTGGTAGCTATAGACAAAATGTTCTCTAGTTACTCAAAATATTTTATCTTTCAATTATTTCAAAGCCGAAAAGAAGGGTAATGAAAGACAATGAGAAATGAGTTTAATGTAATTGATAATTTTCAATTATAATCCTATCTTATTCTTGTCAACCAATGAGTATAGATAGAAGTGCGATTCTCACTCATCCTTACTAGGAAAAGAGACTTGTTTGTCTTTTGAAGAAAAACAAACTTTCGTTTACGATTATGTTGGCAAAACACAATTAAACAGGAACATAGAAAGTGTCAATTTAGTATTTTTCGATAATTAAATTGCTTAAATAGAATTAACAACCCAAGTTTTAATTACTAATTAAGACGTTCTTCATAAGTACTGCCAACTAGATTCCGCATAGTTGACAGTATATCAGTGTTTCATTAAGGAATAACGATCCTACACTACTTGCAGTCCCACTTATTACCCAAGGTCTGACCAGGATGTAAACAAGTGGGGCAAGAGGTAAGCGTCGAGCGTTAATTTCATTTTAATGCAACTCTTAGAATTATGATACTGGTCAAAACATTAGTAAGCATGTAATAATGTTAAGAGCATGTTTAGTATCATCTTATGCCTCGGGTCCAGGGTCTGACCAAGAGACTCGAATTAAGTCGACCAAACGAGAACGTGTAAAAATCGTCAAAGGTCTGACCAATAGACGGAATTCACCATGGATTGGTAGGGGTCCAGGGTCTGACCAAGAGACTCAAACCAAGTGCACGTGTTCTACGATTGGATGGCATTAACTTAAAATTTTCTAAGGGGTATGCACATAAATGTGTTAATACGTGTACAAAGAAGCATGTAAACAACTTTGTAACACTAATTTAAAAACTTTTAATAATGACACTGTAGTGACATGCCATGGTTCACGGTAACTCCAATCGAACTCGCAAAGAAGCGGAGAAACAGGTCAGCGCGAAGCTTATTAAAAACCTTATTTCTTTTGGGAATTACGTAAATACAACCCGCCTTAAACTTCTCTTATAGTCTGTTCTAGTGGATGAGCCGTATTTCCCATGAGTCCATAGCGTCCAGTTTTTAATTCATGAAAAACAAGTTTCATTGTTTAACGTCTTATTAATTTTCACAAAAACAGTTTTCCACGAAACAAATGGTTGGTCACTATGAGCATGCATTAGGCGTGTAAAATTAATAGACTACTTTAACATCATCTTTTAGTCATATGACATATTTAATTAGGCGTGTAAACAATTTTAGACTGATAATTAATCTAGCATACTAAGATTCATAATCAACAAGATGGCATTACGCATACATATGTAAAATGTAAAATTCCGAGTTCTTCGCGAGTCTTCCCCAATTGGATACCATAAGGACCCTCACTAGGTTTTTGCTAAAGTGCCTAGATGCCCCATTTCACCACTTATTGTGATTGAGTGGTTCTTTAGCCAGACTAGGCAATTAATTAAAAGGTATCAGCAAGCTAAATTTACATTCTTAATTCTTCCTTTTTACTTATTAACCTTAAGAGTTTTTCTGGATCATATCTTCTTATTTTATTTATCTTATGGCAAGAATTAATTATTGTTGTCATATTTTTCTAGTAATCCATAAATTAAATATCAAACAGCAGCTGATCATAGACTTGTTAATATTTATTTATGTAATTAAATCCGTAATAGTTGATTCAAACCTTATTTTCATTATCGTATACATATCGATTATTTCCTATACTCTTACTTCCACTACTTATATGTTTATATAGATGTAAACTAGGCATATATTAAAACAAAACGTGGTACCCTAAAGCTAAAACGAGGTGGCTCGTGATGCCAATGTTGGGATTTAATTCCTAGGTAACTAGTTTAGCTCGGAGTACGCAGCGGATAGGATCCTAGTAATGTTATGGTTAACACAAAATAAAAGGTAAATAGAAACGCGTACCTTTTGATAATTTGATCAAGAAAACGAGTAAAGCAATTAACGTAAATTGCCTCTACGGTTGCTCACACAATCACGTCAACCGAATGTATTAAGCTTGCTAGGCTTAACTTCACAAACGTACAACCCTTGTATTAACCGAATATCAAACGCACCCTTTGAGTTGATATGCGAAAACCAAAAACCAACCGAATTAGGGTTTCACCACCCTAATAACAACCGAATTCCTTGTGACCGAATTAATCAAACCCGAATACCCTTTGGGGTTTTTTCTTTTAGCTTCGAACAGAAACCAGCCACCTTGTACACAATTCTTGAGTGTCGAGCTAGGAGAGAAACAAGAATGAAAGACTTAAACCTTGTAGGTTTAATCGAATTCAGTTGTGGGATATAAACCGAAAATCAATAAAACCCTTTGAAGGTTTTATAAATCGGATGAAGTGAAAAACAAAGAACCGAATGTTGATTTTGGTGTTTAGGAATATTATGTTATGTTGTGTAGAATGGCATAGGGTGTAGGGTATATATAACCCTCAAAGCCCTAATTGGTATACACTTGGGAAACAAGTCACAAGTCTATCCCAACTCTCCTTCTACTTATCCTAAATCCAACCGAACCCTTCCCTCAATTCTCTTAGAATCCGGCTCCTTAAAATGAGCCCTTGAGGTTCGATTTTCATCTATTCAAGTCCCTCGGTTTATATTGTGAAGTATAAAATACATTCTCCGTGTATTAACGTGTGTGCCCCCAATAGGCTCACATATTCGTAATGTATTCGTGTTATTCGACTGCCATATTCCAACAGCTCCCACTTGGGAGTCGGAGTAGCACTTAACACTCATACCTATAATTGGCAAAGTCTAGCAACCCACACAATTATTTTTTCATTAGGAATATTATGAGATAAGAGTTTCAAAAACAATCTCAGTTATTAATGGTTATAAATTTCTTGCTTTATAATCATCCTTTTGTTACAGATACCGTTAAACCATGGATATGGATCCTAAGTCATTCCATATAGTTTAACATTATGTTTCTCGTTATAGAAATAATTCAGATATACCAAATGTAATCAAGAATCATCTTGCATTACCCTTTGGGAACGGCCATTCATTTATCTGATTAAATCTGGAGAGGGCCCAATGGTATCTTTCTGCACATATCAAGTGGAGGAACAAATCCTTTATTGACTACAAGTGTTGTGTTGTGCCTTCACATTCACTTCGAAATTTGCTTTTATAACTACCTTGTTTCAGGACAGGTTGGTATAATCACAATGTGATATCCTACATACAAAAACTTGCTTACATCTCAAGTTAAGGATAATCTTTTTAAACCATTTTTAGGACATTTTACTCATGACATGGATCCAAAAGTAAATGATCGAAGGTTGGGGTATCCATATATGATTCCCTGTGTATACATATGAGTTTGGTGGGAAACCAGCCATATATTTAAAGAATTTAACAACAGCTCACAGTTGCCGTTTACATAACAATATTCATATTTGTTATCCGACAATGGACATATTTAGAATGATGAATCATTAGGGATTAAACATGCAAATTTAGAATATAACTGTTGTTTTATGGAATGATAACAAATCCCAAGTATCTTATTCTCATCAGATTTAAATAATGCTATCTTACATTCCAAAAAATTATCCAAATACTAAATCAGACAAGAGTTACATGAAACTACTAGCTGGCTTACAATCCGATATTCTAGTTAATTCAGATGCTTAGGGAATGCCAAAGCCTTGTGAAGTGGTCAGCTTTAAATTTTTCATCTGTGTCAATCTTTTCTATCCTTACATCACCCTTCTTAATGGTCTCGCGAGATAGTGAACTTTTGCGCGATAATGTCTTGCCTTAGTGACTCCATGATCTTTCGCTATTGCTATGGCTCCAGTATTATCACAATACATATTTATGGGTTCTTCAATTGTGGGAACAACACCAAGCCCAGAAATGAATTTGTGAATCCATACATCCTCTTTTGATGCGTCAAAAGTAGCAATATATTTAGCATTTGTAGATGAGGTTGCAAATATACTTTCCTTCGTGCTTTTCCAGTCAACAGCACCTCCATTTAAACGGTACACATATCCAGTCTGCGACTTTTGGTTGTCAGCACGCAGAAATCCAACATCTGTGTAGCAAGAAACTCTGAGCTGTCGTTTTAAATTACCTCCATATTACAGAAACATTTCCTTTGTATTGCGAAGTTATTAGATATATTTTTAACAACAGTCCAGTGTTCTTCACCCGGATTCTGTTGAAATCGGCTTGTCATTGTTGTTTTTGTGCAAACGCAAACATCAGGCGAGTACAATCTCAAGCCATCATAATAGATCATATAGCCAAAGCGTAGGGAATATTCTGCATGCGCTATTTCTCAGCAGCATTGAGACTTGTGATTATCATTTTAAGCTTTTCGTTGCATTGGGATCGTTCCACGCCTGAAATTTTCCATATAAAATCATTTCAAGTTTTCTCAATGTAAGCACTTTGATTTACACCTAGTTACGCTTTGACCTCGATCACGGTAGATCTTGATTCCAAGAATATATGCACGATTCCCCTATATCTTTCCAGGCAAAACCTCTTCCAGATAGGTTTTTACATCTTGTAAATGGGAATGTTGTTTCTGTTCAGATTTTAGAAAAAGACTCGGTCACCCCGTGTATTTTACTGTTTTATATAGCTCGTAGTTTTATAGTTAATAGTACGTTTTTCGGTTTTATTTAAAAAAAAAAAAATATAATAAATAAAAAAAATACTCGGGTTCAAATACCACGGTATATTGTAAGTACTATATTAGTCTCTTCCAAACTTTGGAAGAGATAGCTGTCAAATAATTATTTTACAAGTAAACTTTCTCTCTCTAAACTATTCTCTTTTAGTGTTTTCTCTTACTAAAAAACTAGCCCGATCCAAGAATCGAACCGTTGTTTGATATAAGATATAACCACAATTGGTATCAGTGCTATGGGGATGATTAGATGTGTATATGTGCGAAATTTGTGCTTGAATTTGCTCGAAGTGGCCATAGAATGTTTTACTCGTTTTTTTGGATCTCCAATTTTGTTGTTTGTAATGATGAAGTTTGAGTGTTTTAGTGCTATTACCTTGTGGTTTTGTGTTGTGCAATCGAAACAAGCAAAATCGTTCAAAAGGGTGATTTATAGGTGATTTTGTGTGAAAAACGTCGTTGTTCTTCGTGGAGAGTTGCCAGAATTTCTTCACGGCGGTTTGGTGAAAAATAGTATTTTATTTAGTAGGTTACCAACTCTCTGACACACAGCGGGTTGCTTGAGTGGCGAGTTGCTAAAGCGGCGAGTTGTTACTAAGCAGCGGTTTGCTTACCGGCGGGTTGAATAGGCGGCGAGTTGCTCAAAGAGGCGAGTTGTTAATACGCAGCGGTTTGCTTAACAGCGGTTTGAACAGGTTATCAGCGGGTTGAATATTTTAAATAACTAATTCCTTAAGGAAACTCTGGCGGTTTGAAAACTCTACGGCGGTTTGATCAAAATATTCTTCGCGGCGGGTTGATTAACTCTTCGCGGCGGGTTGCTTGGCAGCGAGTTGTGTTCAGCGAGTTGCCTTAAAATTCCACCGGCGGGTTGCTTACTTCTTTGCAGCGGTTTGATAGCCTTTGGCGGCGAGTTGAGCTTCTGTCCTCAAAATTTGAAACACTTCAAACTCAGGATTCATTTCAACTAAAACAAAACACGTTACACATTAACCTCCCACTTTTTAACGTAATCACTTAATCATTGATCGATCAAACTATCATATCATAATAATACAAGTTGTCTAGATGCAAGAGACTTCCAGTTTGAGGTTCTGATACACGCCCCACCTTTGCTTGACAGAACAGTCTTTGAATCTGGCAACAACGTATTCTGTCTGTACTGTCTAGGAAAGGATAATGGAGAGAATATTATGCGGAAGTCATTAAAGAAAGGGACCATTTCAAATGGGACGGTTTCAGATGTTATTATGGAGGGAACTGAGGGTGCTGTTCACAAGGTCCAGTACGTGCTAGAGTCCTTACGACCTTTTTGCTGAAAAAAGAAAGGTATAAAGCTGGGACATTCGTGCAACAATATCCTACTTCAGGGTATACCAAAGGCATTACTCACTCATCATTCACTATACTGACGCAAAGAAATTGGGAAAACGTGAGATGATTCTGGAAGGTCTGAGTTAAAAAGGATGACAGGGAATTGCCAAGTTATACGATGAATTATGAACACTTCCGTCAAAACAAAGGAGAAGGCTTTTCAAGGATACTATGTTAAGGTTTTCGAGCTTCATTTTATGACTATTGAGAAAACATCAAGATGACCATGTCCAGGATGCAGCTTAACCAAAGTTTGTGAACACATGTTTGCCTGAGTGGAGTGACTTCATTACTGAAGTAAAACTTTTACTAAGTTTGAAAGAGTCAAACAGTGATCTGTTGTTTGCCTACTAAGCAACATGAGGTGCATGTAATGAGAACAGAATTTTGATGGAAGGTTCGGTCAACCAATAATGAACCTTGGGCAATAGTGTCGACGCCTCAGTCAGCGTATCCACACTATATCCAAGTCTCCAATCAACAGAACCATGTCCTTCTACAAACTTTCAAATGAAATCTGGAAGTTCTTCAACAGAAAACCTGATTGAAAGTTTTAACCCCAACTCACTTGCCCTTCCCCCACTCAATCATACAAATCACATCTTCCTCAAACAAAACAATCAATTGAGAGCTTTGTCAAATGCAAGGAACCAAGACTTTGTTCAAGACGGAAATGTTGTGGTTAGTTAATCCGTGGAAGATACAATGCAACTAAATCAAGGAAGACATTTCAAAGAAACAATGCATGAGGAAATGGTGTGGCAGGAATGTAGGAAGCTCCGACAGAGGAGCATAATTAATCTGGTCAAGTGAAACCCATCAAGTGCTACAACTGTAACTGGACTAGGACATAGCACGTGAATGTCCAAGGCCAAAGCGACTCAAGATTCAGGCTAATTCAAGGACAAGATGCTAATACTGCAAGCCAGGAGAAGGAGCAGTTCTGGATGAAAGAACAGTCGTTGTGTCTTGCAGGGGAAACAGGTTACGACACGTTGATGATGATGTGGATGATTCAACCGAGGAAATTGATTTGTGCCACTCAATGTGGATCACATTTTTGAAAGTGATGAATGGTGATGCAATTCGACTCTGATGTTGTATGAGGGTCCCACCTTCACGAGGACCATGTTCATGGACAAGCCTCACATCTGAAGACCTTAATCTCCGATGAAGCGTGGCCCTCATACGATCGAATAATCCAACTTGAGGTACAAGATCATGATGCCTTTTAGATCATATGGATGAGTTATTAATGATGTACACGAGATGGGGGCAAAACGATGTCAACACAACTACGTTGTTGATTCTGATGTGACTATACGAGTGATAGTAATATGTTATTCAGTATGATCAGTATGTGGAAGACATCGAAGAACATGTTGTACAATGTATGATCTTTGTTACGAAATGATGCACTAATGTCTATGCTCGATGAAATGCATGACAGGGTGTACAAAATAGATTAACAAATAACCAGATATGTTAATGAATGACTCATTGACCTCTGACTTGCGAGATTTAAGGAACTGGTCGGGGATTATGAAAAACGGGGCTAAAGTTTGAGTTACTGATAGAGACGTAAAATGATGAGCAAATGAGAATAATCATCTTCGGACCGAAACGAAAAAGGAAACTTCTTTAAAAATCTGAACTTACATTCAGCACAAATACTCCTTAGTTTACAGTGATCCATTATAAGTAAGGACAGAGAGTAAAACTTTTGAAAAAGAATTTTAAACAAAAGGAAGACAAATTCCTTGAAGAGGTTTTTGACTTAAAGAAGATAAAGATAAGATTGAAGATAGATTATTAAAATAGGCCAGTTGCTTCAACAGTTCACATGTTGTGTCAAACAAAATCATTTTATGATGAAAAGCTCAAGGTTGCCAATAGGCTATAAAAGGACCACGCTCAGTTGCTGTGGTAATGGTCATATGAATGTCACGGACCAATCATACAACCCACTGTCTTACATGATCTCAGAGGATACACGTGAGTTAGCTGAGATAACTAGGAAAAGAATGTTGTTGAAAATGCAAAGCCCTCTATGTGTGGAAAATAAAATTAGGATTTCTCCCCCCGATTACTCGAAAGAGAACCTTCTTGCAACCTTTGCTCCCCAAAGAAATCTGACCCCAAATAGATATTTTTGTCATAGATGACAACAGAAAATAGGTGAGACCCTAGCTCGAAAACCCAATTTCAAATGGACAGTGTATCACCCAATACTCCTGTCAAAGCTTGTCCCAGAATTCCTTTTCCAACTAAAAGTCAAGTGAAGATTAATCTTTATGTACTCACACAACTTTTTACTGAATTTGACAAAACTTGCAAAACTAGAATCACCCCATCAGGTCTGACAGAGGGGGAAAGAGGTTTTGAGCAAACGAAAAGATGTTACCTCACTGAAGTTATTCCATTTTTCAAAACTCTTAAAGAACACTTTGTTGGAGTACAAACAGCCCCTTTTTAGAGGTTAAAAAATGGAAAAAATTTCTTGATCAAAATGAATAACGAAGTGACCAGAGTTTCTGTAGACAAGCAATGTGCTGAAATTGAAAAGAAAAACCTTCTCATTGAAAATGAGAATCTGATTGTTAATTGTTTGTCGACTCAACTGCTGTATGATGTGGCAAAATCACGTTGTCTAGATCTTGAAGCTGATGTGTCTAAAGTTCATGATGAGTCAAAACTTATTTCAAAACTAGAAAGGAATACTAAATCTTGTTTTAAAGTATCAAATCTCAAGAAAGTTTTGATAATAAAAAGTCACAAGCATCACCGGAAGCTCCTGATTTCAGATCGTTCTTTAAAATCAAGAACCTCGAACATCAGATTCAAGAAAAGGATAACGTGATTGGACACTTGAAAGATATAGTCACTAATGTGAATGACAGAAGTCGTGAGCCTCATAGTGCTGTAGATGTCACTGCACTTATTGAACAAAATAATTGCGATAGATTAGAATTAGAAAAGGTTAAACAACATTACAAGGAACTGTTTGATTCAATTAAGATCTTGCGTACTCACACAAGTGAAAAGACATCTACCATGTTGAATGAGATTGAGAGTCTAAAAGCTCAATTGCGAAGCAAAGCGCCTTGTTTCACCAGTGACTATGTCAAACCAAAGTTTTGATCCTGGCATGTTTGCCATAGACGTAATACGCCATCCTTATCCCCTTAAGACAATAGGAGGCTCACTTAAATACTATATTGGCCATCTTAAGGAGAGTGTAGAACACGGTTAGGGAGATTGTAGAGGAAGCCTAGAGCAGTTAAAACCACTGGATAGTTCACTTAACTATGCTTGCCGATACACTAAGTTATCTCAGGAATTGTTAGAATGTGTGATTGGCACTTGCCCAAAAAATTTCAATGAAAGAGATAACAAGGCTCCCTCTACCCCTGTTACTAGGAAAAAGCAAGTTACGTTTAGTGATAAACCAGGAACTTCTTCTAGCAACACACAGAAACACAAAGTGCACCAGAGAGTTCAATGAATTTAATATTCCCTGTGCTTTCCTGTCTACAGGAGTAAACGATTACACTGAAGCATGCGGGTCAAAGCCTTGAAGCAATACAAAGAAAAAAGAGGACCCTGCCTGCTAAGAAGGAGAATAAGAGGATGTAGAAAGTACGCCTTAGGACAAATAGGTCAGTTTAGGAAAAAGGTTGAAACAGGGTGGATTCTTAGCATTTAGTATAAGCGTGTTGTAATTAATTCGATATCTGAAGCTGTAATCTCTGATAAAAGTAATGGATTGTGTGTTGTTTATGGTTTTGAATTCTGTGAATTGCGACACCCAAGTTAGATTGTATTGCATAACGAGAACAGATCTGGGAAAACCAAAGGCAACTGTTGATAACAGTTTAAACAAGGACCAAACAGATCTGGAAACCAAAAAGCAAACTGTCAGACAAAGTTTGTCCAAAAACCAAAGGGTTGTGGAAAGGTACGAGGGGAAACTATTACAGATATTGGTTATCAATGGAGGACCACAGGAAAGAAACTCACCTTAGGAAAACTTGATGTGGTTCTCAAATGGAGACCACGGGAATAGAAATTTGCCTTAGGAGAAAATGTAAACCAAAAGGACCCAACATAATTGGGGAAACCGTATTCCAAAACTCTCCAAATCGAATGTTTGCAAATGCAGGTTCGTACAGGTCATGCTTTGGTATCTGGACTCGGGCTGCTCCAAACATATGACGGGGAATCGTTCAAGCTCATGAATTTTGTGGAAATGTTCATCGGGTCGGCCAGATTCGGGAATGACCACTTAGGAGCCTTATCATGGGTTATGGAGTTATGTTTTGGTGAATGTGTGTCTCTTGGGTATACTACGTGGAAGGACTTGGACACAATCATTCATCTGTAGGGCTATTTTGTGGATTCTGATCTTGAGTGGGCTTCAGAAAGAATACGAGGCTTTGTTCGTGATCTTATGGTAGATATCCTTAAAAGGTAGTCGTGGCTCCAATTTGTACGCGATATGTTTGAAGAAATGCTGAAGTCTTCTCCGATCTGCTTGCTGTCCAAAGGTTTCCAAGTCAAAATATGGTTGTGGCATGTCGTTTAAAACATTAACTTCGGCAGGATAAATGATCTTGCTCGAAAGGATCTGGTTTAGAGGCCTACCAAGATTGAAGTTTGTAAAGGGATCATCTTTGCTCAGCATGTCAACTTGGAAAAAGAATAAGTTTCCCCACAGACCAAAATCGGAAAATATAAATATGGAAGTTCTTTAACCTTCACATGGATTGTGCGAGTCCAATGAGAGTCAGAGAGCATTAAAGAAAGAAATACAATCTTAGTCATCGTGGACTGACTAGTCAAGATTCACATGGTAAAATATCTTGAGGTCAAAGGATGAAACTCCAGAGTTTGTCACCAACTTTCTTAAGCAAATACAGGTTGGCCTCAACAAAACAGTCCGATTCATCCGCACAGATAACGGAACAGAATTCGTCAACCAAGCTCTGTCTGCATACTATGAAGGTGTTGGCATATCTCATCAAAAGTCTGTTCCGAGAACTCCTCAACAAAATGGCGTTGTTGAAAGACGTAATCGTACACTGGTGGAAGCAGCACGTACAATGATGATATTCTCGAAAGCTCCCATGTTTCTATGGGCAGAAGCTGTAGCCACCGCCTGTTATACTCAAAACCGATCACTAATCCATTCTTCTGTCATAACAAAACCCCGTATGAGCTTGTGCATGAGAAGAAGCCTGATCTCACATTCTTCCGAGTATTTGGTGCTCTGTGCTATCCTACGAATGATAGCAAAAATCTAGGAAAATTTCAAGCCAAAGCTGACATTGGAATTTTCGTTGGGTATGCTCCTAGCAGGAAAGGTGAGTAGGATTACAAAAGAGAACTCGGTCGATTAATGGAACAATCTGTCACCTTTCGATGAGATGGATTAGACAATGGCTCTGTAGCATAGTCGACCCGTGCCTGTCATGATGACCTCTGGTCAACTCAAATCAGGGCTCGCTCCAACCACAAAGTGCTGAAATGTTATTTCAAAACGATGTTTGATGAACAACTTGAAGCATCTTCGTGTTGATGAACCAGTTCCCTTCTTGCTACTGAGTTAATGCTCAAGTTGTACCACCAAGTAATTCTTTGTCTACAACAATTCTCAGATGCACCGTCAACAAGTGCCTCATCGTCAACATCCGATAGTCCATCTTCAGTCCTGCACAGAAAATTCCAGAAGACCCCCAATCATTCCTCCATGTTCCTCATCCCTCAAAATAACATGTTACTGGAGATCCAGGATCTTGTTTTTTTTTTTTATTTTTTTTTTTTTTTCTATTTTTTATTTTTTTTTTTTTTTTTTTTTTTTTTTTTTTTTTTTTTTTTTTTTTTTTTTTTTTTTTTTTTTTTTTTTTTTTTTTTTTTTATTTTTTTTATTTTTTTTTTTTTTTTTTTTTTTTTATTTTTTTATTTTTTTTTTTTTTTTTTTTTTTTTTTTTTTTTTTTTGTTTTTTTTTTTTGTTTTTTTTTTTTTATGTTTTTTTTTTTTTTAGTTTTTTTTTTTTTTTTTTTTTTATTTTTTTTTATTTTTTTTTTTTTTTGGCACACTTCATATCGGGGAAATGTTTATGCAGCGGAACCCATCCAGTTAAATTACCCTCCTGATCATATCAGAGTTGGACCAAAGATCATCATTGGATAACATCGTTGGCATATCCTCTCGTCAGTATCAACCAGAAAACAGTTAGCATCCAGCTGCTTTTGGTGCTGTTTCCTTACGAACCGTCCAAAGTCTAACCCAAGATTCAAAATGGCCGTGATAGTAAGATCTTTGGTTTCAGCCATGCAAGATGAAATTCATGAATTTGATGAATTGAAGTATGGGATTCGTGCTCGCCCAAATTTATGTCAGGGTTATCGTCTAAGGGGATCTACATAGTGGAAACTTGATTTATATGGTGATGTACTGAAAAAACTAAGCTCGGTTAGTTGCAAAGGGATTTCGTCAAGGGGAAGGTATTGATTTTGAAGAAATCGTTGTCCTGTTGCACGGATAGAAGCCATCAGAATATTCATTGCCAATGCGCAACCATAAACCTGATAATCTATCAGATGGATGTCAATACTGCTTTCTGAACGGTGATCTTCAAGAAGAGCTTTGCAGGCAACCTGAAGGATTGAAGATCGGAAATCCTACTACGTCTATCGTCTGAACAAAGCTCTGTTGGGGCTTATGCAAACACCAAGGGCGTGGTATGACAACACTCTCAAAGTTCCTGTTGGCAATTACAAATTTCTTCAAGGGGCCGGGATCAACGCTATTCACACGCAACATTAGGCAAACCACATTCTAGTGGTTCAATATACGTAGATGACATCATTTTTTCCTCAACAGATCATAATGCGTGTAACATATTTTAAAAGAGATGAGCTCCCAATTTCAGATGTCGTTGATGGACAAATGTCGTTTTTCTTCGGCTACAGTTCTCAAGTCCCGGAGGCTCATCTATATTAACCAGCGAAATATGCTCTCGAAATTAAATGAAATATGGATTGGATCTCTCTGGGACCATGTCGATTCACCAATGGTGGATCGATTGAAACTGACGAGGATCTATGGGGACTCCAGTTGACCAACTCGATTTAGAGGAATGGTTGGCTCCCTAATGTATCATTACAGCCAGTAGGACCCCGACCTTGTCTTTGCGTTTGCATGTGTGCTAGATATAGGCGAAGCCTACCAAAAAGCACTTTGAAGCTATCAACGTGTCTTTCGGTACTTGAAAGGAACATTCACATGGGTCTTTGGTTCCGAAGACATCGCCATGTCACTAACAGCTTATGCAGATGCGGATCATGCGGGATGTCAAGATTCAAGAAGAAGTACGTCGGGAAGTGCACAGTTTCTGGGAGATAGATTGGTTAGCTGGTCATCAAAGAAACAACGAAGCACGGCAATATCAACTACAGAGGGCTGAATACTTGCCATGTTGGAGGTTGTGCTTATATCCTTTGGAAAGCGATCCCAGCTTAAAGTACTTCGGGTATTGGTCTTACAATTAAATCCTCGGTAGGTGATAACAAAAGTGCTATTGCTCTGTGCGGCAAACAACGTCCAGCACTCTCGCTCTAAACTCATTGACATACGGCACATATTCTTCCGAGAGCAAGTGGAAACAAAGATGTTGAACTTACTTCGTGGAAACGAATTATCACTTGCAGATATTTCTGACCAAAGTTTAACAAGTGAACGGTTCGAATTTCTTTTTCCACGCCTAGGCATGAGAGTTTGGACACCTGAATATCTAAACGTCTTCAAGAAGGAAAAGATGAGTAAACCTAATACCTTCATGTATCCTTTGTATATACTTAAATTTAATATATATATATATAATTATATATATATATATATATATATATTATATATATATAATATATATTATAATATATAATAATAAATAATAAAGTTTTTTACTATAGAGTTTAAGTATTAATAATAGTCACAATCATAAATAAAATATTTAAGACATATTTTACGTCTTTTGAGTTACTAAAAGGTTTGCAATTACTTCAAATTGCAACCGGTTTAATGTCTGCGCATGGAGCAGTTATATAAGGTTTGTGGGAGTAATGGAAAAACACTGGTGATGAGGGAGATGTTCGCTGATCTTTTCATCTCACAATCATGGACTACAGTCTCTTTCTGTAGAGATAACCGGGTCGTTGTTATGAGGGGGGAGTGTTGTGAAAATACCATAAGGAGTGATAAAAGGCTGTTGGGTGTTATAAGAGTCTAATCTTAGTAGGTTGTTTGTACTCTAATGGGTTAATATTTGAAGGGGTGTTAATTAAGTTAACTAAAGGTCCAAAGTTATTATTGTGATAAAGTTTAGGGTGTAAAAAGCATTTGCTCTTTGTTTTCCTAGCTTATTAAACTATAGGGACTATGTTGGCCAATTGCCTAATCTTAGAAATGCCCTAGAAACACTTAAATCAAGAAATAAAAGAAGAAGATAACACAGGGGACCAAATCTGCCATGTTTGTAACTAATGTGTATAAGGGGCGGCGGGTTGCCTTTTAGTCAAAAACCTTTCGAAAATATCAATACACAATAAACACAAACACACACATACACAATCGCAAACCGCCGCAAGTAACGAAATCACACAATCGCTCGATTTCAGCTTCTCTTACTATGGTAATCTTCGAACAATCATTCTATATCATATACTCATGTGTATATCATAGAAATCGTATCTAAAAAACACATCACAAGTTGTAGAAAATTAGATATAGGGTCGTTCTAAGTCGAGTACACACATGTAGTGTTGTAAGGTGTGTTCTGACTGCTGGGAATTGTTCTTTAGGTTCTCATTAATATGTTTTGATGAGTTGTTTTCTATCTCTATCAAAAACGAATGATTTGCCCAAGTTTCTTAGTGGCGGGTTGCGTGTTTTTCATTACGGCGGGTTGCGTGTTTTTCATTTGTTGTTATAATATTTATTTATAAATGACTCAACCCGCTGGTTGCTTTAACGGCGGGTTGCCATTCCAGCGGGTTGCCCAAAACAGCATTTTGCTTACAACAGCGGGTTGCCCAAAGGCGGGTTGCCCAAAGGCGGGTTGCCAATGGCGGATTGACAAAGGAGGGTTGACCAACGGCGGGTTGACCAACGGCGGGTTGACCAACGGCGGGTTTCATAAATTTTCTTTATTTTTGTATCCATCCAGTAAAACCGCCGTGTTCGACGGTTTGGATCGAATATATTATATTTCGCGGCGGGTTGTCAATGCGCTTAACGGCAGAGTTGGGCATTCTGCAAGCGGCGGGTTTTGGGCTTAAATTTCATATTTTGACCATGGTGCCTCATATCTATCAAGGCCCATTCAAATGGACCCAGTTGCTTATCTACAATCCCATCAGGGATTAGTTTCATATGTAATTGATCTGTTGGGATAATGATATGATTTTAATCGAACCAGAATTACATCCGTTATTAATCAATCACTCTGGTACTTGAGTTTATCAAGGTAATGTTCTCTCTTACTTCGTTTCTCGCAATGTTTGTCTTCTTTGTTATATGCTCTTTTGCAGATTTCGTTGGAGTACAAAATGTTCCCGATCAACCTCCTACAAAGAAATGATGAGCAGATTGTGCCACGCTCTCAGTGGTTAACTATCGGGAAAAAAAATCCAATCCTCCTTATTCAATGCACAAAGATCAAAAGAATTCCCATCTTTCAGATATCTGGTGACATTCTGAAGAATACCAAATTCTTTCAGCTGTTGATGCATCCTGCAAATGGTCCTGTTAGACATGCTACGTTCTGGAAGACAATGTCATATAATGAGAAAGATGGGTTTTATAGCTGTCAACTTGATGAACAATGTTTGACCTAAGTTGTTGATCTTTTAGAAAGGCATTAGCGATCCAATAATGCAACACCACTCACCATTTGAGTTACCTCCGACTGGTGACACGGTGCTAGATTTTGTTAATGAGCTGGGATATCCTGAACCTATAGAATTTGTCTCCAGTATACGGACGAATTATGTGTATCAACCTTGGAGGGCAATTCTATCCTTGCTCAACCAGTGCCTGACAGGAAAGACGTCTGGCAGTGACAAACCCAGACACCCAGTTCTGCAAATGTTGTGGGGAATCGTCACCCAATAATATTGATCATGCGAGCTAACTATGGGAAGGTTTACTTCAAGGGATCCAGACCTTTTCTCACACTAAAGCATGCCACAAAAAGTCTGACGAAAAAACCATCGAAGAAAGCAACTCCTCTCCTCATCCCTAGGGACGATTTTCCAAAGTAATAATCTATTACTTGGCAAAAAATAACAACATCATCGTCGTCCTGATTCTGCTGTTCATTACACTGGAGATGATTATGTCTTAGGAAATCTTAAGTTTGTCCCTAAAGGTGAGACAGTTGAAGTGTTTGGAATGGCAATCCCCGATCCCCTGATAACTGAAGCCATTCAACAATCCTCTTATTATCCCAACTATCTGAAAATGGTTGCTGCGAATACCAAGAAAACTCCTCGAGAAAGTGCAAGCGTGCAACCAGCAACAAGGTGCTACTCCCAAAAAGACGACAACACCTACACCAGTCAAACAATCAAAGCCAGCTCCTCCACTACAAAGAAACCTTCCAAGCGCAAGCTTCCACAGAAAGTGAGAAAGGGAAAGCCTACTTTCAAACTTGTTGACGAAGATGATGAAGATCAACAAGAAACTATTCCTCACAAAGAAGGTAATGATCCTGATCTCGAACTAGCTGATAAGTTGAGTTGGAAACCACTCTCAGGAAAAGGGAGAAGGAGAAGGTGATGATGCAGACCTGGAACGAGCTATCAAGCTTAGCTTAGATCCAGCCCTTCTGCCACAAGGTCGGGCACCAGTCGGAGGAGTAACGATCAGGGAACCAGGTTCAGAAGCAACTCCCAAACGGCATGAAGTAGTAGGGAAGGGAAAGGCCGTTGTTACTGAAGAACAGTAAGCTCATCCTGGTCACAGTGTCTAAGAAGAAAAGAAATACTGTTCAGTTTGTATTTGCCAGACGTGTCGTCATTCCTCCTACTGATTCGCACTACGGGTCCCTTTCTCAACTGAAGATGATACTCAGAGAAAGTTTGGGTACATGAATCGTCATCCTAAACATCTGGATTCAGAAAGAACTGAAGTGATAAGAATCTGGTATCCTATAGGAGACAATGTTCAAGGTGAAATCAGTCTCGTTACCGTAACATCAGGAGTAAGCATTCCTGTATCAGACCCTGAGAAAGCTCATGAGGCTCAGGCTGGACCAGACCCTGAGCCCATGCAAGAAGACCAGACTGGATCAGACTCTAGAAAATTACATGTGTCTCTTGCTGGACCAAACCCTGAGCACATGGATGATGAATTCATTGCTACAGCTACCCAAATGTTCATGAATTCCTGATGCTCATAACAGGCGAAGTGTGCTCAATGATAAAAACCAGAAAGTCATTCTGGTTCTATGTCTTTCCCATGAAAAATCTCGATGACACTGTTAACTTTGGGGATCAATTTCTTCATGACCATCCAACAGAAGATGATCAGGAGAAATCTAAAGCTAAAGAGGAGTCTGATTCCAATATACCTGATCCTAGTCATCAGACAGTAACGTCAACTCCTCCAGTGATCCCTCCCTTTGCAGAGATCTCATCTTCAATGCCGTCATTACTGATCACTCCTCCACCAATCAACACTGAAGCTACAACAATCACCACATCTCTCCCTGAAATCACTCCATTCATCGCCCTTCAGCTAAGAGTGGCAAAACTGGAGCAAGAGATGTCTGAAGTAAAGAAGACTGATCTCTCGGCTGATGTGTTGGCTTCAATAAGATCCCAAGTTCCTACGGCGGTTGATACTTATCTAGGAACAAAACTTGATGATGCTCTCCTTAAGGTTCTTGAACGACACACTGCAGACTTAATCAAGAAATACTCTGTGTTGCCTGGCCCAGAGTCTGTCAAGAATCAAGAATCTGAAAAGAGTCCAAAGGAGATCATCAAAGCCAAAAAGGAACAAGATGAGGAGAAACAAGATTCAACTTACTCCATCAGGTCAAATGATAAAGTTGATCTTGAAGAATTTGATTTAAAAAGTGCTCTCTTCAGTCACATGAATAAGAAGAAGTCTGCCAACAAAAACACAACCAACTATCGTCTATACCATGCTCTCATGGAAGCGTTGATAGCGGATGAAGACGCCATGGATAAGGAAGTTGCAAACAAGGTGAAAGACCACAAGAGAAAGCATGATAGTGATGATGATGAAAGCGATGATGATGATGAAGGCAATGATGATGATGAAGGCCCTTCAGCTGGATCAAACCAGGGTAAGTCATCAAAGAGAAGAAGATCGGATTCAGCCGCTTCAGGGTCAGCTCAACCTCCTCCAAAAGATGATGACCAAAGTTCGAAGAAACCAAGGGAATCTGATGCATCTGCTTCCAAACAACATCCAGCTCTCTCCTCAACCGGATGGCAAAGCACTGACACAAGAGATGCTGGTGCTGACTATTCAATGCACAGATTCTGATCCAAGGAATCAGAATACCATCTAAACAATCATCAGATGACCCATTTCAAAGCAGATAAAGGGGGATGGATCAGACATGGAGGACACTGACAACGCTCACATTCCAAAAGGAGTCAACCAATACGTGTTTAAGCCTATTCCTGAAAGCGATAGACCTGCTACACTGAACCAGAAATGTCATTCCCCCATATGAGATTTCCCGGAACAGAACATAACTGGGCAAATGCATCGCCTGAAACGTTTAAAGTTCGGAGGGAAAACAAGCTTCAAAGGAAGAACATATGATATTGGGTCGTTCCATCAAAGGTTCTGCAGTCGAACTGGATAGATGAAGCTCTGCCAAAGTTGATTAGAAGGTCCAGCTTTCAAACTTGCAAAGCCTTTTCACTATGAACAGTGTCTTCTTCAATTATCAAATGGATGGAATGTATTACTAAAGCTGTTGACAAATAAGGTTGATTGGAGTAATCATGGAGGGTCATCAAATTTCTGAGAAATATTTATGAAACACTGCCCTTAGCCAGGACCACCAGGTAAGGTAACCATTCAACCCAATTCTTCTTCAACAAGGATCTGGTTTATCTGACTGACAGGTGACAAAGACGAAAATTGGCATATCCATTTCTAAGCTCAAAGCCGCTCGTTACCTAGACTTTGGCCTTGAAGAATTAGTTCCTTCGTTGTGGGTTGAGAGTGAACGCGAATATGACATCAGTGCGGTCTATGGCATCACTCACTGGTGGTTTAGGAGGAAGGAATTCTATATCAACAAACACAGTGAGTCCTCTGATCGTGAAGCAGTCAGATCGCACATGCGAATTCTCAGTGTAGTCAGTGTCAAAGTGTTTGAAAAATATGGATATAACTACCTCAGAGAGATCATTCTTCGCCGAGCTGATTACCAAGAATACAAGATCTCGGAATCGGATTTTCAAAAATCTTCATCCATACGACTTTGAGATCTGTTCCTCTCAATATCCAAGAAAAGCTCAACCCATCTGCCAAAGGACAGACAAGACTAGTCTCACACTGCCGTCAACATGTAGATAAGAAACTGGTGATCTGGGAATCGTATGGGGAGACTTGCAACTCGGATTGAATAGCTATCAAACAAAGGTCAATGATAAAGTGCTTAATTACACATAGCTTTTACCTAAAAAGAGCTTAAATGACCAAAAACAGACAAAAACTGACAAATATATGTTTGTTTTGCATTTGTATTGTGCAGGAAGTGGATATCAACAAAAAGACAGAAAACCAAGCCAAAATGACAAAACTGAGCATGGAATGGAAAAGACTGTGCAAAATCAAGGCCAAAAGTCCAAAAATGCCAAAGTCAAAGTCAATACAGAAGAATCAGCAGTCAAACCGGAGCCGGAACTGAAGAATACTATTGAATGCAATCTTAACCCATCTGATGGGCCGGGAAAGCCCAATAGTATAATTATGAAGACTGTGAAGACCAAATGGGCCCTCAATCAATTTCAACAGCCCATTTGTGTGCAATTGACAAAGACTGTGAAGACTTTGAAGGCCCAATCCTAGCCCAGTTACAGCCAATCTCAGCCATTGTACACACAAAACCCACCTGAACCTTATTGGGCCTTAAAAAGCCCAATAACATAAGCCTAAACCTTATTGGGCCCAGACACACTCAATTGGGCCCAATACAAGCCCACAAACCTTATTGGGCCCAAATAAACCCAATTGGGCCCAATACACAAACCCAAGCCCATTACTGGCCCAGAAACAATTTTTATAAACCTTAGGGACTAGAACTGTCATTTTTTAAAGTGTTTTATAAAAGAAAAATGGTGAAATAAAGAGAGGGACTAAAACTGCCAAATGGCAATTCTTTTATTATGTTTAAAGGCAAGGGCTGGATTTGCAATTTCCCAAAACCTTCTTTATTTCTCTTTTGTTATAAAACGCGGGGACCAAAAGTGTCACTTTCTAAACTTATTTATAACTGTTTTTTCGGCTTAAAATGAAATGAATATAGAAAGAAAGATGAGGGGTTGTTTTTGCCTCTTCCCCATTCTTTTCGTTTAAACCCCTGAACCATAACTGTACCCTTCCCCGTTTACCGCCAAAACCCAAACAGCCTCATCCCATGGTTTCAAGCTCCAAACCACCCCTAGTACATCTCCCAGCTCATTTCCCACCTCCCCATTACCCCTATAACCCTTCCCTGTTGACAATACACAAAAACCCGCACCCCTTTAATGGTGAGATGGTGTTCAAAAGGAATGGAGGGCTAGGATTGCTTGGGAAGCTTTGTACTCTCACAGCAAACACAACCAAAGACCAAGAGAAGGCTTTGAGCTTCTATAAAAAGAGAAGAGAACAAGCCGAGTATCCAATCCCTGTTTTTACTTTCTTAGTTTAATTTTAATTAAGTTTGCTTCAAAGTTATTGTACTCAGTTTATTTAAAACGTTT
>BQNB010029142.1:0-39570 GCA_026074375.1 Tanacetum coccineum
CGGGTTCCAAGTCGAATACAAGGCATATCTCATTTGATGCTTGAGCTACAAGACACGTCTCGTCTGTGACCTTCTCATCATCTTCTTCACTGCTATCACTCTAAGAACCTTCGACGAACGCTCTTTGGTTCTTGTCTTTTGGTGGTTTTGGCCACTCTCCAATAAGATGATTCGGATCGCCGCATCTAAAACATTTTCTATCACCTTTAACGTTCTTGTCATCTCGACTTCTTTAGAATGTCTTTTTGTCATTCCGAGGTTGTCTCTCAAATCTACCTCTTCTCTTAAAGAACTTCTTGAAGTCTCTAACCGCCATGGCGTATTCTTCATCTTCACTTTTAGAAGTCGAACACTCCTCTTCACTAGAGTCTTTCTTAGACTTTAAAGCAAGAGATTTTCTTTCTCCCTTACCTTTGACTATTTCAGAATCTTTCTTGATGATCATCTCGTAAACTTTAAGATACCCGATGAGTTCATTAAGTGACAGTGATGTTAAGTCTTTCGACTCTTTAACCGCCGTAACCTTTGCTCTCCATTTAGGATGTAGAGCCCTAAGAAACTTCCTAACATAATTCTTGCTAGAATAACCTTCATCAAAAGCTTTTAGACTAGTAATGATAGTATTAAATCTAGCAAAAGCACTATATATAGATTCGTCTTTAGAAATGACGAATTGTTCATATTGTTGTACCAAAAGGTCGATCTTGTTATCTTTAACTTGGTTATTACCTTGATGAGTGATTAACAAAGTTTTCCAAATTTCTTTTGCTGTATTACACATGAAAATTCTTTCATATTCTTTTCTTAGCAAATAATTGAAAATAACCATTTTGGCTTCGTTATTTTTTGCAAGCTTCTTTTTAAGATCATCACTTTGTTTTTTAAAAAGGATAACCTCATCTAATTTGGTTTCCGAATTTAGTTGAATAGGTTAAAAATCACCGTTAGTAATAACATGCCAAAGATCAAGATCTTTTGATTTAACATATGTCTCGAATATATTTTTCCAATAAATAAAACTATCACTTCAAAAAGTGGTAGTCTTTACATGGATTGCGCTTCTAGATATTTGTTGAAATCCATAGATCAATCCAAGCTTTAAATACAATATATTTTAAAAATCTTGAGTAACCTGGCTCTGATACCAATTGTGGAAACTAGAAAGGGGGTTGAATAGTTTACAGATTCATTTTACGTTTTAAAAGTTTACTTTCAAAATACTTAGATTCAAGTTGTATGTTCAACCAATCAACAAAGTAAATATCTAAACTAATACTAAATAACAATGACAACAATATAAAAAGATAGGGAAAGGAACAATAAAACCAAGACGCCAAGATTTATAGTGGTTCGGCTACGAAGCTCCTCTTCGCCCTACTCCACTCTCCGAGTATCCTACTCGAGATTTCACTATGTCAACAAGCTCCCTTTAGGCGGAGAAAACTGTTTACAAGTCGCTTACGTTATTTTCCGACACTAAGCTAAATGTCGAGTCTTAATCTTAACTAGAACCAATCTACCATTTCACAAGCACTACACAATCACAAGATCTACACTATCGAATTTACACACAATCCGAATCATACAATTACACACGTTAATTATAATAGAGATTTGATACTTAGAAGAAGAGAGAAGAGATCACTAAATAACAATTCGTTTCTTGGCGAATACGAATGTTCTTCTGTTGCACTTGATAGAGAAGAGAGGGGAGATGAGAAGAAGAGATTGGATCACTTGAAACAAGATCAAACAATGTTAGTGATCAAGAGATTTAGTGAGAGAAAGAAGGTTTTTAGAGAGAGAAAGAAGACTGGAAAAATCGAGAGCAAAGAGTATGTTTTTTATCTGCCAAGAATAGTGCAAATATTATATACCAGAGTCCCAACGGCAAGCTGGTGCAGTCTCCGCCTTTCCGAATCGCGTCCCAGATATATCTGAGGCGAGTACGCTCTTGCTTTTGTCTTTTTGTGGAGAAGGTTGTATCTGGTATAGAAGCTTCCATTTTGGGAGGAAAACCAAATTCAAAATTTATTATTTAAATAAAATATTTTCTTTTATTAAAAAGTATTTTTGTATATTTATTTTATAGAAATACTTTTGTGAAAATGTAATGGTTAAGAAAGAGATATTTTCTTGATCACTAATCATGCTTAATGATTTGTTTGTAGATACCTTAAGTGATCACTAATCTTAGAAATGGAATTTTATGATTAATAATTTGTAAACGTTTATTTTTATCGTAAACGTTTTTACATTTTGTTATTATCAAAACGTTAAGAGGTCGAAAAATATAAATAACGTTTTTAGACATTATTTGTATTAACAGAGATTGTAGATCTATAGTGATTTGTAGGAGAGAAGAAAAATAATGGAAGAGAGAGAGGGTAAACTAGACAAAAATGTTGTGTATTTAGATCCTGAATAGAAGGGGCGCCAATTTTCCCTCTCTTTTGCATCTAGGATTTACTTCTACAATAAGTTAAAAAGAAATTGCCAAAAAATCAATTTGCATTAAGTAATATATCCAAAAAGGAAATTAAGTCAAAAAGAAACACAACCTTACACATGTCAATCTCTTTTACATCATATTTGAGATTTCGAGCTCATAAAAAATATTTGAGTTTTCCCATTCTGAATTATTGTGTTTGTATATGATTATGTTCTTTAATATCGAAATAATCAGATAATCGATTTTTCAAATGTTTGACAAATCATATTACTGGTATTTAATACCTTAATAAGTAAAAAAGACAAAAAAGTACATTCATTTATATTATTGATATAACAATATAATGTTGATTTTACTACATTCTTTTTCTTCCTTGTATATTTTGGAATGGTGATTGTAGTTTTTTTTCTTTAACGAATAGGCCAAACTGGAAAAGTCAAATGAATTATCATGCCTTTATATTATGACAAAACCAAAAACTAGATAAAAAAATCAGATCTAAAACAGATTCAAAATTCACAATATTGCATAAACCAAATTAGGTTACGAAATTAAGAAAAAAAACAGAAACGAACTAAAAACACAATCAAAAGTGGCATAATGTTGTTGCGGAAATTACGAGTTGCAGTGTAATACTTGAAACTTGTTGGGAAGAAGATAAAGTTGAAAAGACTTTGAAGGTAATATGATTAGTCAGCATAATTTTTTTTTGCAGCAACACCACATTTTGAAAAAGAAAAATTATCAAGAGTCGTATTTGATCATTTCATTTAGAAAGAAGTCACCTTTTTTAATGAAATCGAAAATGGTCATTGATCCATGTCGCATGGGTCGACGAGTTGCGACCAGATGAAATAAAAATAATAATTTCTATCTGCACATGTCGTGTTTTATTTGATAAAATTGTCATGTAGTCACATGAACGAGGTGAAAGGAAATTGGTTGACGAGGTTTTTAGGATCAAGACGATTCTTAATAAAAAGAAAGGAGATTTTAAATATGGATCATGGGTAGTTTACGACAATTTAAAGAAGATTTAAAAGATGGCGTTAATTATTAAAATTCTTAAGATAACCATGATAGGATACTCTATTAGTGCTCTTAAAAAGCATGATTTCAAACATGTTTCCTGTGATGCGAGGATGCTTATTGAAGAGTGGAGATGTGTTGCTGACGAATGATTGGCTGCTACTGAAGAGACAACTCTTGAGAATCAAGAACAACAGAACATGCTGACAAGTGAACCACAAAGGCGATATTCTGAAGCTGTGTATAAGCTGCAAGACATGGGCGATATTCTGAAAGAAACGACAATAGAAAAAACTGTTTTGGTTCTTCAAAATCATGTATCAAAAGATGTAAGCGAAACAACAAGAACACTCATCAAAGAATGGAAAGATATGGTAAATGAAACGACGAAGAATGAATTAAGCATTGGAAAAAAATATCAGAAAAAGTAGAAACTCAAAAGGGTTCAATCTCTTGTTATCAACAATGTAAACCAGTGGATTCTAGGATGGAAATAAGGGATCAGAAGGGTCCAGCAAGAACTATTTTTTAAAAGAATTTTGAGGCATCTAAGAGCAAAATGAGAATGAGTTACAAGGAAATTGATCGCATGAAGAAAAAGCAAAAGATACAACTGTTGCAGCTTAATGAACTCCCCCGACAAGATCATCAAATCAAACCCGTTAACAAGCGACTAAGAAGATAAACTAACATATGATGTTGATACATTTTGACTGTCCCATTTATTACTAACATGGTAATCATAGATTCATTTGTAGATGTTTTATTAATATTAGTTCATTGATTGTTCCATTTATTACTGTAGTTTTTGTCCTAAAATTGTGTTCTATGTACAAATCTGAATGGTAAATCAGTTTTTGTCAAAAGGGTTAAACATGTGAGTAACGACACGCATACTAATTTCCAATGTCAATTTGTTTGTCATTTTTAATTTATAAACGCTCAAAATCACACAAGTAAACGATAAAACATCAACACGCATTTGTGTATTGCGGAACATATATAGAGTACAATTACATATGTGTACCCGTGTCCTTGCAACACCTTGCAACACATACTCGAACGAGTGACGTATTGATCTTACAATATCCTCAACCTTGTCACATATTATTTCACGTTCTGGGAAAGATCTTACATCCTCGACAAACATATGTACTCTGTTTTTATATGTATCCAACTAAACCTTGGGTCCGTTTTTAAAAATCCTTACTCTTTACAATTCTCTTAGCGTCAACCACTTCACTAACTGTTTAATTACTGGTAGCAAAAACAATCGATAAAAGTACATAAATTCATGATTCAGATGGCTCCAGTTTCAAAAGTTCTGTCGCAACATGTTTTCCTATTTCCATTCCTTCTAGAAACCTAAAAGCACCAAGCAAGGATCGATATAATGAAATATATATGTTTCATAGTCCTTGTTGGAATTCAACTTCTTTGCATCGAATTGACACAACCTTTAAAAAGTTTTTGAACTTTGGTAAACCTGTTAGCACCGTGCTTAAATGTGTTCCAAAGGTTGTTGTCTAATTTGATATCATAATGGCTTGTAATCATTTTAGATTGCATCCCGCAATTCAAAATAATGGTTCGTTATTAAATGTTAGATAACAACCCAGTCTTCAGATAAAAAGAAAATGTACGCTTGATGTGCTGTCGTGTAGGTATTATTTTTTATTATCAAGTTTTAAAATTTTATTTAGCCGACTTATCCTAAAACAACACTCTAACGGGCAGGGTACCCAGTACAAATGTAGCTTCGTTGGTAAGTAGGGTGTCGAACACTAAAAGTGAGAAAGTTAACCTTTTATTCTATTAGTATTTTATTCTAATTAATTAATCTAATTTAAGCTAGTTAATTCTATGTTATTTCTAATTATTGTTAAACCTATGCTAAAAATATTTCTATTAGATAAAGGGAGGTTCAGCCTGAGAGACTGGCACAGGTTTTGTGGTGACTTAAATCAATTCAAAACACAATAATCACGCAAGAAGACAATCAAAATATAGAAGAATGGTCAATGTAAGAAAACTGTATTAACCATGATAATTCTAATTAAATGTAGGTTTGTTTGTTTAGTGCAATGAATGCTTATCTCGAAGCGGCATATCATTCTTAAGACTTAGGCGGTACTTCTTTCTAAGACCTAGACATGTAGAATCCTGTCACAATTAAATATATCCGCATAAAGTATCTTTTTTGTTAATTATAATCTATCTTAGGGATTAAAGCAATAGTGATCTTGTTAAACCCTAGCCCGTCGGGACTTTACCCACATATTGCTTAACGGTGTTTTATATACTTGTAGTCCACTGTCCGAGTCTTTACCAAAAGAAGAAGAATGTTATATTAGGTCACTTGCTAGAATAACTTATTCCCTTAAGCAATTGGTAAAGAAAGGTCATTATTTATGATCCTATTATTCCAGATATATAAAACACATATATGGGGAGCCATCCCGACATCTAGTGAGCATTATATTTTGCAAACCTATATTCAGTTGAGTGATGGGTCGCATACTTAAGCACATAAACAAGTATGAATTGATAAACATAATTAAACATTCAACGATAAATTAAGCGGTCGGTATTAAACAAACCAAACATTGAATCTTCATTATCATGGCTAATACCAGAGGGTATTAGCCTATAACCATTGTAATGATAAAAATGTAATAATCAAAATAACCAAGGTAAACTAATCGAGTTAACGAATGATACCAACAATCAAACAATTATTAAAGAGTATAGGAATTACAAGGCGTCTTCTATGGAATTATATGCGATGCTTGACCTCTTTCGCACTTCTTTTATTCAGAAAATCGAATTTAGTGTTTAGGGTATAGAGAATATGATTAAGCACATTAAAAACTCATTTTTAAGTATTCTATTTATAGGCTCTGGAAATTAGTCGATACGCCGTATTAAATGTGGTCAATACGGCGTATTGGTGGAATTCATTGGAGTACGCACCACGTTCATCATTAATTGCATTTACTGCAGTATCTTTGATTGTTGACCAGGTGGATATGGCGTATGTAATCAGTAGGATACACCGTATTGGGTCTTGATCTTACGTGGTTTCTTGTAAAGTGCAGGTGTAACCTTTTCCCTTTTTGTGTTCTGAATATTTCATTTATAGTCCTTTGACTATTTGATTTTTGTCAGTTTATTTAGATTTTTGTACCGTGTTGGCGGTGGTGATTTTATGAGATATCTGATGAATTGTGGTTTATTGTGATTAATAATTCCTTTTCGAAGGTATTATTGTGTTATGTGTATTCCAGGTGGTTTGACCCGTGAATTTTGAGAAATGCCGAAAAACGAGTTTGACACGTCTGTTAATGTCCAAATGAGTTTTGAAGGGTGTAAAGTGAAAATATGTCGTGTAAATACTCTAGGTTAATGGAAAAGTATTTTTAAAGTGAATAAAAATGCTAATTAACTTTGGGGTAAATTTTACGGTTGAGTTTTACGAGTATTTAAGTGATCCCGACACGAAAAGAAAGGCCTGAGACCCCACGGGATACCATGGCCGGTCAAAAGAAGACTAGGGAGACAAGGTGGCTTAATTTTAGCTAACCTTGTCCAAATTGTACATAAGATGCTTTTCTTATCCTCATGTTTACACATAGTTCATTTTCAAAATCAAAAAAATATCCTCTCCCTTCTCTCTTGTGTTCGTCCGCACCTACAACACACACACTCTTATAATTTTTGAAGTTTGATCAAGAAAACATAAAGAAATAAATATTTAGGGTTGATTCTAGTGTTTGGTTATTCATTTAAACAACATTTGGGTTGTCTGATTCGTGTCAAAATCTACAAATTTGAAGATTTTCTTGTAAGTTTTCAAATTTAAATTTCGTTTGTCCTTTTGGGTTTATTTTGATGCATAAATGTAAGTTGTACAAGTTGATCGTTGTGAAAATCGATTTTTGAGAGCGAAATGAATAAAAAAGGGTGGTGTTTGGTTCGTGAATGGTAAAAAGGAAAAAGAGGTTTTGGTAGTTTTGATGTTGTTGTCGTGATGGTTGAATATTACGTGATGCTAGAATGTTTATTTTTGATAGTATCTTGTATGGCTTATTCGGGCTTATTTTTAAGCTATTTCTTGGCTTATTTAGGCTTATAGGCCATGAATGGATTCCCAAATCACTAGGAAAGTGATTTTGATTATTTTTGTGTTATGGTATATGTTGTGGACTATTTTTGAGGCTTATGGTAGTAACCAAAAGCGATACGTAGCTTAATAGCTTATTTTAAAGCTCAATATACGTATTTTGGAGTTTATGGACTCACGACCCAATAAGTCTATTTGAGCCGCGACTTAATGGGAGGGCTTATTGTGGTCCGGATTATTCTACATATAAGTATATACTTATATATGTAAATGGACCTAGGTTTTGGACTTAAATAGTATTTTGGACTTATATATGTCCTAATGGACCTTTGTTAAGCGATATTTTAGTAGTTATGAGAATTTTAATGGACTTTTGAAAGTGGAAATGTATTTACGAAGTGATATCGAACGATATTTTGGGAAAAAAGTGTTGGTAAGCGTTAACGATTGAGATTTTGGAATTTTGTCAAAAAGTGTTGAATTTGTGAAAAATGTTGAATATAAGGTTTGAAACCTTGGAAAACGTTGTATAAACATACGAGTCACATCGAAATTTCGTAAAAAGTTTATACTTAGAAGAGTAGTTAGGTGATTGATAGCAGACTTAGAAGTATCCCGTGTGGAATTTCATTTGAAGTCTTGCTTGCTTGTTGTTTGATTTTAGTTTTTGGATGTTTTGGATTAAGTTTGGATTATGTTCCCGTGTGAGGGCATTGGAATAATTGTAAGAGATTGTGGATTTTAGTTGCGATTTGGGACATCACTTGAGTTTGTTCAAGGTTGATGGTCTTCATAGCACTTGGAGTTTATGCAATGTAGTTTTCTCTATTTTGTATTTTGAGTTATGATTGATCATTATGTTGCATTCCTGAGTTTCTGCCATTGTCAGGGTGTGACAGATTGGTAATCAGAGCCAAGGTTATAGAGAACTAGGTGGTTTGCCTAGATTATAACCTAAGATCTGTCGTCTAGTTGCGTATAGGATCTATGTGCGCGGTGTTCCGCTTCTGTATGCCTTTGTTTGTTCGTGGTTTGGTGCCTTAGTTATGCCAGTCATTGAAATGGGTGGGCTCAATATTAGATATGAATGGGAAAGGATGCGAATATAAGTACGGTGGCCAACGTAGTTATAAGCGTATCACAACTCACTCATACTTGATAATGTTGTTCATACAAATCGATGTTGACACCGTAGGGTGGAGTTACGTGTATATCTGGTTATATATAGTAAGATATTCTATTTATATGTGCAAGTCTTCCCACTTTCCTAATGTTGCCTATGTTCTCCCACGTATAGATAATCTCGCCAAGGATGAGGACCCAAAGTGCTGGCCGGCCTGCTGCCGAATCATTAGGAGGGGGAATGTATGAACAGGTTGGTAGAGGTAGAAGGGGTAGAAGACCTAGGGAAGGTAATGATGAGCTTGTTGAGGATTTGAATGGTCAAGGAAATGACCAGGGTTTGGGAGCTAATGGGGGTGTAGAGGGTGTCAATGAGAATGTAGAAGGAGCCAATGGGGGTTTACCCGACTTCTCGAGGGGGAGGGAGATGGGGAGGGTCACAGACAGGAAGTTCCATCATTCTCTGTAAACTAACCTCGTGTATAGCCCTCGATTGTATTAGAGCACTACTAGTAAGAGTGGAAGTGATTAAGCACTAAGTACTAAGAAGTCATGGGTTACTCATTCCCCTACCCTCAAAATAATCTGTTCTTTTCAACACATCAATCTTATCGTCGGTGGCGGTGTATGACCAAAATGTGGTTCTTTCGAGATCACTGTTCCGCTTGAGTGACTCAACCTAGCGGTGCATGCTCTAGAATTACGTGTGGCGATTCAGGCGAGACAGTGTTCTCAAGTCTCGCGAACTTAGCGCCGACGGATCCGCGGTCTTAGATAAGTGCAATTTTTAGTATTTTGTATTAGCTGATTTGCACGGTATGTGCACCTTGAAGGATAGACTAGATAGCTACAGATTTTGCTTGGATCGCGGGTCCACAAATGGTGGACAGTACGGCATGAAAGGATATACGACTACGTAGTCGATGCAAGCACACATTTCGTGCGGCTGCGGGGTCTGACTATTCTGCGTTAGGGGGGTGGTCTATGTGTCGAGGAAAGTGCAGTAACAAGTGGTACGATAGGCTCCTAATCAACAAGGGCTTTTTTCAAGAACAAACGATGTATTAATATAACGAAGGGAAAATAAAGTTCCTCGGTCTTATATAGATATTCATTTGTGGAGGTAGGGCATCGTTGCGAAGTGTAGTCCCAATTGAACAAGCATCCAAATCTTTCAGTCCATATGACCCCTTCTCTTTATCACGGTGATAATCATATAAACGACTTGGAAAAGAAATAGTCGTTTGAGTCGAGATGAAAATCAGCTTACTGTCCTATAGGTCCAATACGGCGTATCCGTTGAGTCCAATACGGCGTATCGGGTTCAAATCAGCATCAACAGTAGTCGAGATCGACTGACATATCCTCGGGTTTTATTTGTGAACCATGTAAACTCCAAATCCCCTTCTTGTAGTACCTTGAGCTCTCAGCAGCCCGATTTTGAAATCTCCAAGTTTTGATCGATGCCCCCGTTGATTAATAAAAGCGCATCCCACTTGAACAACATATACTTTTTTATTTACCTTCTTAATTTCCCTTCCAAGGTTATTGAGCTGGTCTTGAATGGCAGCCGGTCCATCAGAAGTTTCAGTACTTCTAGTCCTAGTAGACATTCCATCATGCCATTTTTGAGAATGTTCGGCCATCTCTTGGATGGCTACCTTTGCATCGACAGCTGTCATAGTTGGTATGGCACCCTTGGAATCAAGAATTTGTCTAGTAGGCACCTCGAATCCCTTATAAAATAAGATTACCTCCAGCATATCTGTTAATTAGTGTTAAGGACATCTCATCAAAAGTTCTTTGTATCTTTCCCAGGCTTGGTCAAGAGTTTCATCAGGTTCTTGTTAAAAGTTATTGATCTCCTCCATTTTTTTGGCAGTTCGGGCAGGTGGACAATATTTGCTCAAAAATTTCTTCTTCCGGGCTTACCAAGTAATAATTAAACCAGATGGTTCATTCCTTAGCCAACGACTCGCGGCTCCGGTAAGTGACATAGGGAAAGCTCAAAGCATTACTTGATCTTGAGTTATGTTAGGGATATGGAATAGATCAACAATCTCAAGAACTTTCTTAATATGTTCGTTCGCATCTTCATGATCTGAACCGTTGAAAGTGTTGTCACGCAGTTCTTTGAGAAATTGACCCTTTAGCTCAAATTGGGCCTTTTCATCGATCTTAGGCCTAGCAATTCCCGACCCATAGCCATCTCGGGTCTTAGTCATGTATTTCTCCATAGTTGGTTCCCTCATTGTATATGCTTCCTCTTTTTCAAACTGATCTTCGAGATCAGAAATAAAGTTGAATTTCGGTGAATTTAAATAGTCAAGACTCCGTGTCTTGGAGAGCTTCCTTGATGATCGGAACACTCGTTCAAGGTTTTCGAAAGGTTAGACGAGATCCTTGTAAAAACTCCTTGTCATGCACTACCTAAAACAGAGGATAAACAATCAGTAGGGTATGCTCGAGAAAAGAAAATACAGAAAACTAAGTACGAAAACAGAATATGAAAATTAGAGTCTGCTACTGTATCAGGTGATCAATACGCTATATTTAATGGATTTAAATACGTCGTATAGATCTGTTGAACAGAATAAGTTTTATTATAATGGAGATCTAACGCCGTATTTAACTTGGAATACGCGCCGTGATTTTATTTTTTAGCTGTTCGACCAGTACAATAAATAGAAAAAACAAACACACAAACAAACAAAAACTAAAATAATTTAAAATATAGATTTTACACTGATCTAAATTACGTTGATCTAGGTTAAAACCAAAATACTAATAAAAAATAAAAATTAAACAACTTTACTCTCCGACAACGGCGCCAAGAACTTGATGTGTCGTTGTGCGTAAGTATTTTATTTATCAAGTTTTACATTTATATTTTGCCGGCATTACCTAGAAACAACACTAACGGGCAGTGTACCCGATTAGTTGTAGCTTCATTGGTAAGTATGGTGTCGATCACTAAGAGCGAGAATGTAATTTCTGAGTCTATCAGTATTTTAGTTTATCTATGTTATTTCTAATCTATGTTAATTCTAAATTAAACCTATGCTAAACCTAATTCTAACAGATTAGGGGGGGTTTCAGTCTAAGGGACTTGCACAGGTTTGGTGGTGACTTAAATCTACTTCTGCTACCAAAACACACCTAAGACAATAGTCAAAAGATAGAAGAGCGGTCAAGACAATTATAAGGAAACTGTATTAACCATGATTAATCAAATAGAATGTTGGTTTGTTTATTTAGTGCAATGAATGACTTATTTTGAGGGTTACATCTTTCCTAGATTTAGGCGGTACTTCTTCCTAAAATCTAAACACGACGAATTCTGTCACAATTAAACGCATCCACATAAAGCATCATTTTGCTGATTATAATCTATCTTAATAGATTAATAATGGTGATCTTATTAAACCCTAGCCCATCAGGACTTTACCTACTTACTGCTTAACGACTCTTTATATACTAGTAGTCCACTGTCTGAGTCTTTACCAAAGGAATCAGAACGTTATTTGTTGATCCCAGGTCACCTGCTAGTCCAACTTGTTCACTAAACCAATGTTAAAGATAGGTTAATATTTGTGATCCTATAATTCTAGATATATAAATTGCAATATGGAGACCATTCCGGTATCTAGCTAACTTAGTCGGTATCACTAGACCTAGTTGAATGATAGGTCGCATACTTAAGCACATAGACAAGTATGAATTAATAAACATAATCAACAATCAATGATAAATTAAACAATCGATATAAACAAACCAAACGTTATATTATTATAATCATGGCTAATACCCAAGGGTTAGCCCATAACCATTGTAATGTATACAAGCATAATAATGAACAACCAAGGTAACCTAACCGAGTTAAACAAATTCAACGCAAAATTGAACGAATATTAAGTAGAACAGAGAATAACAAGGTGGTTTCCTATTGAATTAAGCGCGTTGCGAGACTTCTTTGCTCCTCTTGGTCCTCTGAAAATTGATCTTTGTGGTAATGGTATCCGTAAATATGATCAATCACACCCAAAACTCAGTTTTTAGGTCTTCTATTTATAGTGTCTGGAATTTCATCAATACGCCGTATTGGTCGAGGTCAATACGGCGTATTAGGAGTTTTCTTATAGTAGGGACAACGTTCAATATCTTCCAGAATCTTTAATTACGCAATATAGGATACGGCGTATAACTCTTCAATTCTTTGTGGTTTCTTGTGAAGTGCATGCATAGATACGCCGTATCTTCCTTGACGGATACGGCGTATAGAATGTCAGAACAATATTATTTAGTTTTCTCCGTTTAAGCTCCATGATGCGTGCTTTTTAGCTAATCTTCATAAAGTACTCCATAATTACTGCAAATCTCAAATATATAAATGATTAAGTACCAATTCTCGCAATAATTATACAAAATAGGTGATTTACATGGTATAAATGATGCTATAAAAGTGACGATATTTGATGTCATCATGGGTCTGGTGCAAAACCATTTTTTTATGGTTTTCATTATTTAGAAAAATGAAGTGGTGTGTTTAGGATTTATTTTTTCAAGTTTGTTAGTTTTCTTCTCTTCAAAGCATTCTGTTAATACAAATAATGCCTAAAACGTTATTTATATTTACGACCTCTTAACGTTTTGATAATAACAAAATGTAAAAACGTTTACAATAAAAATAAACGTTTCAAATTATTAAATTAAAATTTACATTTCTAAAATTAGGATCACTTAATGAATGGACAAACAAAATAATTAAGCATGATTAGTGATCAAGAAAATATTTTTCTCTTAATCCTCACTTTTAATTCTACAAAAGTATTTTCTCAAAAATACTTTTACAAAATATTTTCTAATTAAAATAAAAAGTTTTATTAAAAACTTAAAATTTGAAATTCAAAATTTCCCCCCAAAACGGAAGCTTCTACACTAAATACAACATTCCCTACAAAAAAGACAAAAAAGGGAGCGGAGTCTAGGCGGCGCCCCCCTTATAGGCCTGGCGGCCCCCTTATATATAAAATGACCTCCGGGACCGCCCCAAGAGAGCCGTTGGGATTCCATGCCTATAAATACTGCTCCATTCCCAGCAGAAAAACATTCCTCTTTGCACGAAATTTTTTAGTCTTTTTTTTCTCTCTAAACCTTCTTTCTCTCAAATAAACTCTTGATCACTAACATACTTAGATCTTGTTTCAAGTGATCTAATCTCTTCTTCTCATCTTTTCCCTCTCATTCAAGTGCAAGAGAAGAACACTCGTATTCTTTAAGAAACGAAGTGTTAAATAGTGATCTATCATCCTTTATTTTATGTACCAAAACTCTATTGTATTTATCTTGTATATTTGTGTGATTCGGATATTGTGTAGATCCGATAGTGTAGATCTTTGAGTGTGTATATCTTGTGAAGTGTTAAGATAGTTCAAGCTAAGATTATGACTCGACACTATATGCTCAGTGTCGTAAAATAACGTAAGCGACCGTGTAAATGGTTTTCTTCGCCTAAAGGGAGCTTGTTGACATAGTGAAATCTCGAGTCTATACTCGGCGATTGGAGTATTGGGGCGAAGAGGTGCTTCGTAGCCGAACCACTATAAAATCTTGGTGTCTTGGTTTGGCTGTTTCTTTCCTTATCTCATTACATTATTATTGTTGTTATCGTGTTTTAGTTTAGATAGTTATTGCTTGTTCATATTGTGATTTGATTGAACATATAAATCGAATCTATAGATTTTTGAAAGTAAACTTTTGAAACGTAAAACAAACGTGTAAACTATTCACCCCCCCCCCCTTCTAGTTTCCACAATTGGTATCAGTACAAGTCACCAAGAAATTTTAAATATATTGTATTTTAAAGCTTGGAACGATCTATGGATTATGACAAATACTAGAAGAAAAATCTATGCAAAGACCACCACTCTTTGAAAGCGATAGTTTTAATTATTGGAAAAATAGATTCGAGACATATGTTAAATCAAATAACTAGATCATTGCATGTATTACTAATGGTGATTTTCAACCTATATGAACAAAATCCAAAAACCAAATTAGATGAGGTTATCCCTTTTGAAAAACAAACCGATGATCTCAAAAAGAGACTTGCGAAAAATAATGAAGCAAAAATGGTTATTTACAATGCTTTGCCAAGAAAAGAATATGAAAGAATTTTCATGTGTAACACGGCAAAAGAAATTTGAAAAACTTTGTTAATCACCCATCAAGGTAATAATCAAGTCAAAGATAATAAGATCAACCTTTTGGTTCAACAAGATGAATAATTCGTCATTTCCGAAGACGAATCTATAGATAGTGCTTTTGCTAGATTTAACACTATTATTACAAGTCTAAAAGCTCTTGATGAAGGCTATTCTAGCAAGAATTATGTTAGGAAGTTTCTTAGGGCTCTGCATCCTAAATGGAGAGCAAAGGTCACGGTAATTGAAGAGTCGAAAGACTTAACGTCACTATCTCTTGATGAGCTTATTGGGAACCTCAAAGTTCACGAAATGATCATCATGAAAGATTTTGAAATAGTCAAAGCAAAAGTTGAAAGGAAATCTCTTGCTTTAAAGGCGAAGAAAGAATCTAGTGATGAAGAGTGTTTGACTTTCGGAAGTGAAGACGAAGAGTACGCCATGGCGGTAAGAGACTTCAAGAAGTTCTTTAAGAGAAGAGGTAGATTCGTGAGACAACCTCGGAACGACAAAAAGACATTCCAAAGAAGCCGTGATGACAAGAATGGGAAAAGTGATAGAAAAAACTTTAGATGCAGCGACCTGAATCATCTTATTGGAGAATTTCCAAAACCACCGAAAGATAAGAACCAAAGAGCTTTTGTCAGAGGTTCTTGGAGTGATAGCGGTGAAGAAGATGATGAGAAGGTCAAAAACAAAACGTATCTCGTAGCTCAAGCATCAAGTGAGGTATGTTCTGAATCCTCTGATTTTAGTGATGAAAACTCGTCAATAGATGATTTAGTATTAGATAATGAATATGATAAAGTGTGTAAAATGAGTTTAAATATAATCACTAAAAACAAAAGATTAAAAGCCACTAGAAATAGTTTAGAAAAAGAACTTAATATTCTAAAAGAAAAAGTGTCTACACTCAAGAAAAAACAAGGGAGTTGATCTTGAATGTGTAAAATGTCATATGCTTAAAATTTAAAATGAAAAGCTTAAAGAGGAAGCTCTTAAACTAACCAAGTTTGAAAAGAGCACACATTGCTTAAATGAAATGTTAAGTAATCAAAAACCCTCCGGTGATAAGTTAGGTTTAAGGTTTAATTCATTTGAAGCATCATCTAGTAGAAATAAGGAAATAAAATTTATGAAAGGTCAGAAAAAGGCATTCTCTGATAGATGTCCCATAAATATAGGCCGCCCCCATAGTATGCAGGTGGACCCCAAAGCAATTATAGGACCGTCGCTAGCAGCTACGTCGGGATCTGAGAAAAGTGTGTCTTTTCAAAAATCTATTCTGGGTCCTAGACCAAAACACATAATAGTAAACAATGTCAAAGTTCCCGTTTCTAGTAATAATGTAGTTAAACAATTTTATAAGCCATTGTAATTATCCTCGTCCTAAGACACCGCAACCAAAAAGAAACATTGGTCGATAAAATCAACCTTGTGGCTTTTCTATAACTTGGAACAATTTCCAACGTCAAAGTTACATGCCATGGAAAATGTATCTTCTATTCCACATCCCAACCAATTGCATCAAATGCAAGGGATGTTTAGCACTAACAACTTTGGACCCATGAGATATTGGGGACCAAATGCTTGAGGTATTACCTTATATAAATAGATATGCCTTGGAGTCGACTTGGAACCCGATGAGTGGATAAAGGATAGTGGATGCTCCAAACACATGACGAGTAACCGAAAGCTCTTCTTAAGCTAAAAGGCATACAACGAAGTTAATGTTATTTTTGGTAGCAATCTTCGCGGTAACATCATTGGCAAAGGTACGATTTCGAATGACTCTCTCAAAATAGATAATGTAGAACAAGTAGATAACTTAAGATTTAACTTGTTAAGTATAAGACAAATATGTGGTAATAAGTGTAAAGTAACTTTCTCTAAACATGATAGTGAAATCACTAAGGATGGTAAGGTTATAGGTAGAGGTATTAGGAAGAAAGGCTTATATGTGATGAAATTAAGAAATAAGCCTAAATGTTGCTTCTTGTGATGAATATGCATGTAAGGTCTTAGAAAATTAACTTTTGTCTGTATCGCTGTTGGTATGTCTAGGAAAACATGATTATGTAGAAAGGATACCATCGGGTAACAGTCTTGTTGATCCCAATCCTAGATCGATTCCTTAGGTTGTCTAAGGTTAAATTACCTTGGGGTTTAATCCAAATTGTTTGTTTATGTGAACTTTGTTAATGTATCTAAAGTGTATGCGGAATCTACACCTTAATACCTAGAAGTATTATGAATAAAACAGTAATCTTGAATAAACAAAGATATAACCAAACGCTCTAATATTATTAGATTAATAATACGAGTACTCTTCACTAGTACTAGGGTTTACAACCTTTAAGCTTTTCTTAATCGACTTAACAACTATGAAAACTTATATGCAAAACTGATATCTCAACTAATGCCCTAGAGCCTCCTTTTATAGACTAAGGAGTCCTAGTCGGCTTACAATACATTCCTAAGATGTCACAATCTTTTCTAAACATAAACATAATCTTTTAAACAAATACATTATGTATATCTTGTACATAAATATCTCAATACTTATCTTCACAAGTATTCTTGTTCTCCAAACAATCTTTATCTCTTTAATTTGTCTTTATACTCTTGACAGTAGAAAGTATTCAAGCAGTTATAATCCAGCAGCATAAACTTTTTCACCAACAGCACTAAGCAGTAGTAACTTCTAAGAATCCTTGAAGTCTTTTAAGTCCTAACAATCCTCCTCTAAACTTGATGTTCATCTTTTGAATCTTTAAGTTTCTTCATTAAAAGTCTTCATCATACTTAGGAAGATGCATTCAAACCTTTTATTGACCCTTTTGCTGCTTTACCATAAGCTTGAGCAGTTGATATCACATCTTATTAAAATGACCAGTTTGAAGTTTCTTGTTTAGCATATTGGTGATTGTTATTAGTGTGAGGGGGTATCTCTTTTCAACTAACATGAAGATGTGCACATTTCCAAACTTGACAAAGTGCACTCCACATGAATCATACAATTTCTAAACATTTGTTAAAATTATGTGTTCAACACTCCCTTCTTCGAATAGGTTTTAAAGAATTGTTGTACGAAGAATGTCATTTTATATGAATCAATTTCTAAGGGGGAGCTTTTAAAACTAAAGCCTTTTAATGTGTTGGGTACATCTCACAAATGTCAATTTTATGTGTCCAAACACATTTTGTGTAAATTAAAATGTGGAAATTATAATGTCAATTATTAATATATATTGTTCACTAAGGCATCTTACTCCGTCTTCAACATTTTGTGGTGTCATATCAATTTTTCATTCCAATGTCAAGTTTTAATAAATATTGGTATCCCACATATACTGTTGAAGGGGAGCTATCTGGAAAATGAATTCATGCAATATCGTAGTATAATTTTTCTCCCCATGGAATTTTTCATTTTAAATTTTAATCAATTGGTATTTCAAATACTAAGTGTTTTATTATTTAAAATAAGGGGAGAAAATGTGATTAAAATATGATATAGAAGAATGTGATCTTTAAGACTCTAAGTGCAGCTCTTTCCTTCATGTGCTAAACAATTTCGAATCTCGGAGCACATGTGTAGGGGGAGTATTTCAAAATGTCAGAAAATGGTTTTTGTGGTTCGATCTCTATACCTAACAACCAACTAATCTCACGACGTCGATGAAGTCATAAGGTGGTTAAGATTAGGTATAAGTCCTATGATCCAACCAGAACCGGAGGGATCTACCCAAGGACACTCCATAGTTAGAAATAGCAGTCTTTAGGTATGATTGGAGAAGAATGAGTATAAGGGAAAAATGCCGACTAAGATTGAGCTAACACTGGAACAATCACAACAAGGTGTTAGTAATGACGTCTTGGTAAGCATTGAAGGGGTTGAAGAATGAAAAAGAAATGTATGGATAAAGGGTGAAAACAAAGCAGCCCTCCACACAACTTAGGCAGAAACCGGGTCAATACATAATCTATCAAAATCACAAAGATGATTGTTGATATTGAAGATGACATCATGGACCCAGTGATGCAATGCACAACCCTTCCCAGCCATTCGGGTTTCTCTCAAAAGAAACTTGTCTCATTTGTCACGGAGATACACATGTTATCTATTGACATCTCACTCCGAGATTGTTGATATTGAATAGGTGGCAGTCTGCTCCAGCCTCCGATTACTAAAACCAAAGTGCACAAATCGAGTCTAGAGCCAGAAGAGATCAAATTATAAATCTCATTAGGACACAATGTCAAAATACACTTGTTGAACACCATAAAGTTCATAAGCTGTAACAAAGAGTCCTACGCATTATCCTTGAGATCTTGCCAGAACATCCGAGTGATACTTAAGTATTCACAGTGAAGATGGAAATCCTGCTTGAGCCAACATCAAACAAGCTCTTGGTAGGTGACTTGCGCGATTCTATTTAACCGAGCATCGTGCAAACTGGATATCGATTTTGGTCCCAGTATAATGAATTGATGACTAAATCAAAAGAAAGTAACTATCAGATTCAACTCTTACCGAGTTGTTTGCTACTGGAGACATTCCGGTAATGATAAATAGCAATATGGTGAATCTAACACATCTGTGTTAGAAGATCCTATGCTTTGAGCTGGAAACCCTGTCAAGGAGTTTAACACCCCAAATTTATATCGCAGCAGAACCAACAGTTTGGGTGTTAAGTCATAGCACAACAACATAAGAATATAAAGAAACGACACAAAAGAGACTTTAAAACATAACAATGTACCTCTATTCATGAAAGAACAAGATCGAAAAAAAAAATGTCCACAAAGATCGTCACCCATACCAACATCAATAACATAAGTATTTAAAAACCAAAACACCAAGTGATTTGATTAAATGAATTGGAACCAAAACAATTTTAGTCAACCATTTCGCGCTAAACTCCAATTCGCCACTCCAATGCCATCAACCCCTGATTTACCTGAGATAATAACAAGCTAAAAAGTCAACGTAAACGTTAGTGAATCCATAGATTTTATATGAAATAAAGAACCACAAGTATTTTTAATCATCGAAACTTAGCGGATCAAACCAGTTATTAAGTCACATAATGCATTAAGCTCATGCCACTGAAACGTTAACCAACATATTATAAATATGTAACCACATGCCCCACAACTAGGTAATATTGCAATATACCTAAGGAAATTCTCAATACAAAATGTCCTTTAGGGGTGATCACACCATGGATGTCACAACCCTAGACAAGGCAGTTACGGCCCAATAGATCTTGTACTAGCGCTCACCCATTATAGGCAATTAATAGTTCATGATGTTAGGGTCTTTTGGCAATAGCTACTCATGCAATTAATCTCATATTCGGGTCCAGCATACCATAAAGTTTCTTGTGTTCAGTTTATAAAACAAGCATGTATCTCCCTCGCGGGGTTTATAAATACAGTTTAAAAGTTGAAAGGCGAGGCTATGAACTCACTGTAAGAACAATTAGATTAGAAGTATTATGAGTCTTGAATGAGCGGGAAGTACTACTAAAAACCTCCTAAAAGACGTGACGCGATTTAGTACGTAGAAAGTAACAATACGTAAAAATTAAACATGTGATCATGAGATGTGTTTCCGAGATAAGCATGGCATTCCACTAGAACTTCCCCAAGTCCTTTTTAATCCCAAATTGACTTGTAACCTGGTCTTATAGGCAAATGAACATCTACTAAGTTTCGGCTTCTAACTTTTATTTTATTACGGTGTACTATATGTTTTTAAAAACTCGGTTTCTGATTTTAACTTGACTTCATGGACTCATATCTCCTAGCTCACAAATGTTCTATATGTGAGGCTTCCACCTCTGTAAAGCTATTTGTGTCTAGTTTCCAAAAATGTAAGTCCCATAATTTACAAAGTTTCGTAACTATATGAAAAGACCATTTTACCCCTGATTATCCAAAACAGAAAGTTTCAAAAAAATTACCCTTTACTAAAATGGCCATAAATCCCAAACCATGATAGCAATGAAGGTGAGGTCAAAGGATATGGCTTCCTTAAGATGTCTACCACAGACCCAATCTTTAAAACCTATTATTTTATGGCAAAAATTTGGAGTTTAACTCGTATTCTAATCATATGTCCAGATTTGACCTATTTTCTTGTTTTGACCATAACTCACTCATCCCAAGGAGTTGGTTGAGCATCCAACTATCCTATGATGCTAAGACATGTATCTTTCCAGTCATGTAATTTAATCATAGGCTCCAGGCCAAAGATTTTTAGATAAACATACGTTTTGCTACTGTTTTTAAAACAGTCCCATTATTTTAACTCAAAACCTTTGTAAACATCATTTTATTTCATCTAAGACCTAACACAATGCCATAACTAATTGAAAACACCCTCAAGAACATAACCACACATATATATTCAGAACTTAAACATCCATTTTCATGGATGAAAATCAAAGAAAACAAGAAATAAAAAGATAGGGCTTACAAAAGAAAGATTAGGGCTTACAAAAGAAAGATTAGGGCTAGAGAATCAAACACCAAACACCTTCTCTTGTGTGGGCTGATTCGAACCAAAGAACACCCAAAACCAAAGACTATAATGCTTCTAACCCTTCTCAAATGATGATGATACTCCTCCAACAAAACCCCAATCAAAACCCTTCAAGAATCACCAAGAAACAAGCCCTAACTTCTTCAAATCTTCATGGATCCTTACCAAACTTTGCAAGAGGCTTTAGGATGATGTTATAATGATAAAAAGGAGTAGGAAAATTTTGTGAGAGTGATGATGGTGGTGGTATGGTGTACGGCAGCAGCAAGAAGAAGGGAGGGAGGAGAGGTTTTTGAAGTTGGATGATTTACTTTTGCATGTATGGAAAAATGGAGAATGATGATTATGTTTTATAGAAAAATGAAAAGTGGGTTGTGTGTGGTAAAGGGTAACCGGCCTAGGGCCTTGTTTTTGTGAAAATTTTATATATTTTTTTTATTTTTAGTTTATAAAAGTTTAATTAAAGTATAGTGTAAGGTTAATTAAATAAAGGTAAGGTTTTAAGGTAAAAACGCGAGTTTTAGCAAGAATTTACGTAAACGCGAAACACAACGGAAAATGAAAATGATGAAAATTATAATCATCGGGGGATATTATGAGAATATTAAATCACTTAAGATGCGAAAACGGAATAAATTCCTAAATACGGCTCACTTAGAGCTAGGAACGTAAAATTTTTACCAAATGGCGAAGCGTAAAAATATATTTATAGACTAAAAGCAAAAACATAAATTAGTGAGTTTAATATTGACCTAGAAATGCAAATTGTCACAGGTCATTCCCACAAGCACATCAAAGCTTTCCATGACTTAAACAGGTATCAACGAACTCCAAGGGTTACGAAACAATCGAATAGGATAACAACACGAAATATCGAGCAAAGGCTAGAATGCATATAGGGGATTCTACATATGCTAAGTAGACTGTGGATCAAATTGACATAAGAATACTTTAAATGAAAGGATCGGTATATGCCACGAATGAAAACGCAACGAAAGAAAATCAACAGAGTACCACGACCCCAAATGAACTCACATAAATAAATATCAATACCGAAAGACCGAAAATTCTTATACCTATTTATCGACTTTACTCGAAAGACCATATTCAAATAATGTTTTTATAAAAATCAATTTAAATTAAGAAGTCACTTTAAGTAAAAAAATCATTTTAAATAATAATAAAATTGTCTTAAATGTAATTTTTGAAAAATTCATTCTGGTTGTCATAAAAAAATCTAGAGATGGTTATCTAATGGTATATCTACCTTACCACTATAGAATCACTTTAAACCAGCTTTTTATAATAAAAATAAAATTTATTAAAACACTAAAAATTTTCTATCTTTTGTATAGTACAATATTTAACATATTCTTTTTTACAAGAAGATCATTTTAAACACTGCTTTTCTCAAAACACTAACACATACTTCCAAGAGTTTTATAATTAGACATCAATTATGAAATATGTTACTCAAACAAATGACACCATAATACCAAAAGGGATCGTAAAACACCGTACAGACTCTAACACAATTCTATTGTTTGAAAACGAAAGAAAATACCAGGAACCATATACTCAAAATAAAATCAAACGGGAACTCGTGTACAAGAAAAACTCTTGCAACGACGTTACGTACCCATAAGACATTCGTAAGGTACTTATCCAATATCGATCAACAGAGCAAACCTAAAAGCATCGATACTAACACGTCGCCAACGGGTTACGAAAACCAAGGGATATACAAAGGAAGGAGTACAAGGTAATGGATCCACAAAAACCAATATTTTGGTAACAATTAGCTAGTGCTTTTAAAAGAAACCTTTGATACTCATACGAGTAATTAATGCAATGAAAGAACTAACGAAACGCGCCTATATCCGAAAATGCAGAGATTTGCGAATACCAATATAATTTGAGACGGCTCGATAGGAAATAAGGCATCCTTACTAAACAAAGTACGATGAAGGGATGCTAAGCTAGGTCTTTGAGGAAATTCACATGAACTAACAATACCGTAGCAACGAACAGCAACCTCTATAATAGCAATACCAGGTATCCGCAAATACTAGATAGAAGGGAAACTTACTATCTATACAACTCAACTTAACATATCCTCCAATTAGGGTAAGAGAAAAATTCTCTACCCATACCACCATCTTTATCATGAATACACATAAAAAACATATTACACTACCACCTTACAACCAAACACAAATAAATGCAATCATGGTCACAAGTCTACGTGTGTGATGCCTTTATAATTATGTTGGCCATCATAATTATAAGTGCCTCATTTCACACGTGTACTTACTTTCAAGATTACCCATTTCAATCATAATTCACATATAAGCACATATTCCACATTGCACATTTTAAACCACTCCAACTTAACACATAAAGAATGCCCATCAAATAACTACTTACTTATATCAAAATAAAATCGAAACGACATAAAGGAACGAAAGTCTCGTAACGACTCTCATAATATGAAATATCCGAAAGAAATAATCAATAACAACACGACGAGGTAAAGTACGGGATAAACTTATGTTGGGCCTCACTTGGGTTTGACTTTGCCTCCGTAAGAATCACCCGACTCCGCGGGTCCAGTCTTATTATGCGCATCCGAAAAACGATCAACTATCCTCTCTCCTTTGGTTCCACAAGAGGCTCCTTATAACGCTTAAGTCCAGTTGGGAAAACAGTTTTCCAACAAGACTTCTTACGGGTGGGGGAAAAACATAGCTAAAATACTAAGAAAGTAACACATATCATATCAGATAATGGTAGACAAAATAACTAAATGAAAACTTAGCAAAATACGAGATATATAAGCTATGCAAAAATAGAGGGGACGCATAGCAGTTATAACATTAAACACTTAAGCCTGAAATTCATCTACATGAAGGACTCCTAGGTTATAGTCTAGGCTCAACCACCTACTTCTCTATAACCAAAGGATCTGATACCAATCTGTGACACCCCGCCAAGGCGGAAACGCAAGGCGTAAACAAGAATAGATATCATCACAACACATGGTGTCTATATAGAGAATACTAAAATGAAAACTAAAGTGAAACAAAGACACAAAGTGTCATAACAATACCCAAAACCTAACGGTGTCTTTATTAATGAGAAAGAGGTCTCGTCAATAAATGACATGCAAAACATAATCCAAACAATTCATGCAAACGCATTTATTCAAACAGAAAGCATAAAGAAACTCCAAGCATCCTACGGTCTCTTCTAGCCACTTCGCTCTATCTTAGCACCATTAAGCTCGCCTAAAAATGATGCTTAAAACGTCAACATAAAGTTGTGCGAGAATCATAGGCACCGAAAACTTGACAAAAGCTATTACCATCATTGAGATATCAGCCAAACAACACAGCCTTAAATTCTGCCCCAATCTAAATCAAATTCTAACGCGATCTAAACCCTAACGAATACACCCATATGATCCTAATTAAACCCTAATCATTATAACATGTTTATTATATCATTAATTACAGATTTTATGAAACCCTAATTATCCATCATAATAATTATTACATGTTTTTAATGATAATTAACTCAAAGGATCATAATTTATACCTTAAATCTTCGAATCTTGAACACAAAAATCACCAAACTTGAAAAAAAAATCTTCTTCCTCCTTTGATAAAATTCGGAACTTAAATGTCTATGTGTAACTTGAACCATATAATCACAAAATTAAAACATTTTGAAACATATTTTGCATCACTTCCATCCCAAGAAAACATAGTAAAATGGGACTATGAAACTCACCTGATGCACAAGCAGCTTCCAAACAATATCAATACAAGCTACACAATACAAACACAAACATGTTACACGCGACCAAGTTAAAAGCTCAAGTTACATGTTACACGCGACCAAGTTAAAAGCTCAAGTTCATGTAACAATCATATGATGGATGTCTATGGTGTTTAATTATCCCCATGGGTCACCCCGACATCATACCCAACTTTAACCACTTCATTTACTCATAATTCTAGTGATCTACATTTTATTCAGAAATGCAGAATTTTAGTGTATCTTTACTAACTTAAAAACCTTACTTGCCTTACCTTCATAAATTATACCAAAAATTAACTAAGTTCATTTATGAGTTCACTAACTACCTTGTGATTCCCAAGTACTCATTACATGTGTAACTATCCCAAATAAAATCAAACTTCAAAACTGTCCCAATTTAGATCTGTTTGCACAGTAAAATGTACGGCTCTCACTACCATACTTAGACAACTAATTAAAGGCTAATTTTCTCAGGGAAGTTAATAGACATATAAAACTTAACTTTTGTATTTTGGCTAACCTTAATTCGAATTTTAAATAGGGGTTTTACCTTCCCAAACATGACATAAATCTGACCCGTATTTACTGATTTGATAACTTTTAGTGTAACCAACATTTGTCCTACTTCCAGATCTCAAAAACATTTGAGGCTGGACTTTTTGGAAATTACATTCAATGAGCTACTGTTTAGAGTCCAGAAACGCTCAAAAACCTATTACCATCATGAGATATCACTCTTGAGAAACACAACCCTACAATATGCTCTAACCTAAAATTAAGATCCTAACGCAAATCTAATCAAGCCACATGCATGAACACCATCTAATCTATTCCCAAGCATCCTAAGATCATTATACATCTTTTAAAATCTGTATTTTATGTAACCCTAGATCCATCATAGATTAATTGTTACATAATTTAAAAGAATAAACAAGAAGAAGGGTTAATTGTAGGATCGATATTCCTTTATGAAACACTGATATACTGTCAACTATGCGGAATCTAGTTGGCAGTACTTAAGAAGAACACACAATAGTTTCTCAAACGATTTCTATTATAAACCTTTTGAATCTGCCTAAATTGCAGATCCCTAATACAATACTAATAATTCTTAACTCGTGTTTTTCATATATCTCATTAATATCTTTCCTATAGATCCATTGACATAAACAAAAGGATAACCTCTATAGATGTACAGGTCCTTGTATGACCAAAACACAAATCAATAACTAACAATTAACTAACGTACAAGACATAATTACTAACATAACCATTTAAGTGATAATCCTTTAAGATTCCTTTATCCACGGCAGTACTTCGATCTTTGACTGGCAGTACCTTGACTTTCTACTTAGCAGTACTTTGACCTTTTGCTTAGCAGTACGTTGACCTTTTGCTTAGCAGTACGTTGACCTTTTGCTTAGCAGTACGTTGACCGATTGACTTGTTTTTCCCAACAATCCTCCCCTAACTTGAATTCTACTTGCTTGACTTCAAGTTTCTTGATAGTTGGTCTTCTTTGTTCAGCATCAGTCTGTTTTGACTTGAAAGCAGTACTAGCCTTTAATCTTTTAAACTTTTTCCTTTGAGCAGTATCTTGTACACAATCTGTTTGAGTATCTTGAAATGAAACCTCTTATCTTGAACATAAACATTTCTTCAAAAATCTTTGTCTTTGCATCAAACAGATTGTTCTTCTCAGCAACATGTCTTCGCAGCAACGCAAATGGTTTTTATGAGCCTTTACCAAGTAGCCATTTACTCTTGGGCTAGTCCAATTTTCTTTGGTACCTAGAAAAGGTAATAAGCCATGGTGAACTAAAAACCCACTTCAACACAAACATGAACAAGTGTGTTGAATACGATAATGACTTTGGTAATGTCTTATAACCATAAACGGATTTGATTAGTCTTTACCTGTAGCCGTTTGCTCAGGACTAGCCAATAATTCAGTGTAATACCATGGTGTATTGATCACCATACAATTTTTGGTAAATTGTCAACCATCAACAGATTTGAGATGTCTTTACCAAAACTGTTTGATTTGGACTAGTCAATTCTTATGTTTGTAAGACATGGTGAATTGATTACCATTTGCTGTGTGGTGGTTAACCAACACTCAATCCCTTAAAACAGTTTGATGTTCAAATATTTGTGCCTTAAACCTTTTTGCACACTCAAATCTTCACAATATTTCAAAAACAACTTTTTAACTAACAGTACTTTCAACAAGGTACTGTTTGTTTTAAACTAGCAGTACATTAAACAATGAACTTGCATTGTTTTCAAGTTAAGTCTGTTTATCAAAGTAAGATATATATATATATAAAAGAAAATTTTGATAAATCATACCAGTTGTTTAAGAATTGTCACCATCTTCAGTTGCCACAAATGAACAGATGTATCAAAGTATTGCTGGTCTCATTCTCACTTCAACTTTTTTTTTTATTTTTTTTTCCATGCCATGATCTAGCTGCCTTAAACGACAACTCTCTTGATAGAGGATATCTTCTTTCAGCCAGCATGTGAATCATAGTGCCATCTTCTATCTCTAGTGTATGCACTCCTGAAGATTCATGAAACCTCCATCTTATGATTTCCCATTCTTCTGTGATGCCCTCTCCAGAATCTCATCACTTATTCAGCCGTCTCCCAAATAATGGTTAGAACACCAAGACGACCAACCTAGCCGTGGAGAATGTGCTCATAATATTCTTTAACAACTCGATATAGGATGATATTATCCTGTCTATCTAAGACATGCAGTATCCTCCCATAAAGTAACAAAGCCCTGAATGATTATTGCTGCTGTGAATGATGAAGATACACCTCCATCAGGTGAATCAATAACTGAGCTCTCTGTAAATCAGGGAGATTCCTTCTAATGACTCTCTATCTTGAGCATTCTTTTCCAAAGTCTAGCAACCTAAGATAGTTACTAAGCTCATCAATTGTTTCTGTTCTTCAACTTATGCTTCTTTGGATGGCTATTCTTCAGCAATTGTAGCTTTCCTTTCCTTAAGAGTCTTTTTGCTTCTCTTTCCTTCAACATCTCCCTTCTTTCTCTGAATCCATTGGCAAAAAGTCTTTGAAAGAGGCTTTAATAGATTGCTTGAACTTTGTCATACAAACCGCTTCATCTGTGGATACTTAAGTTTTTTCAAATTTTTGTATCCATGACTTTTAAGAAATTCAATCATTTGATTTTCTTTTCCTTTGAGCAAGGGGGAAAGTAGGTTTTCCTCCAAGTTGGTCCTTTGGGCTTTGTTTCCTTCAATTCTCAAACTTTTTCTTTCTTCCTTCTGCATTCCATTCAGCTTGCTCATATTTCTAGCAACCTCCGCTCATCATTTTAGTCTCCAATGCTCTGCTTTGTTGAAGACTTAGAGTTTGCCTCTTTTTTGGGTTCTTCTACCAAGATCCCTTTGCCTTTGTCTTTCGGGTCAGTAGCTTGAGATGGTTGTTGAGGTGGAGATTGAGATTGTATGGGACCAGGAATGCTCAAACCTCTTGGTCTAGAAATAGCAACAAGAACTTCAGCAACTTTAAGTTGTTCTTCAGATTCCATAACTTGAATTGGACGGAGTGGGCTTGAAGGACCTGCTTCATCTTCAAAATTTGGTCCTTGAGAATAGTACCCTGTCTAGCATACTGTGAGTTTCTCTAATCCAGTTCTTCTTTTTCTCCACCTTTACATTAGAAGCTTCTTTCACCTTAATATTAACCTTCTTCAGTCTCATCACTTTTTCTTTCCAAATCAGAGTAACAGCACATCTTTATCACCATAACATCAAAGAAAGGATGCGCTTTATCTTCTCTTTGAACTTGTTGCTCTTCAATAAAGTTCACTTCATCCTTATTCCTCCCAATTTGACTGAAACACTTTCTTCTTATGCTTACTTTCTTTCCTTCTCCTTTTGCTTCTTAATGTTTTGATTCACTACCCAAAAAGCATGATTCTGGACCACTGGCTGGACGAATTTGAAGCAGTTTCGAACTAGGCTTTGATCTTGTTATTTGTTTAGCTTGAGAAAGGTTGCCTCTTGAGTCTCTTAACTTCCTGTTCAAAGCAATATATCTAAAAAGTCCCTCATCTCCTCCAGATTTGTGAGACGCAACTGTTGGGAGTATAATCAATTGGAGATTTAGGAATAGAACAGTACCTTGATATGGCACATACCTTGTACTGGTATCAGTATCTGAACTGCATCATAATCATGTGGTGTAGCCGTCCATAAAGGAAGCAGTACCTTGTACTGAAGCAGTACGTTTGAGAAAGGATCAGCATCTTTGAGTTGGAGTGCCTTGAGCAACCCTTGCAAGAACTTGCAGCCCCTAGAATGAGGACTAGTACTAGACTATGTTCTCCACTTCTACCAATAGCTGTAACTACATCTAACATAGATGGTGTCAAAGGTGTAATCCTACACGAGAACATAGACTAAGCTCCACATGAATGTAAAACACCTTAGAAGGAAGTGAAACGTATTGTATAGCAGTCCTGAGTCTGTCTACACCCCTAACTGCTTGTTCAAAAACAATTTGACAACCTAGGATACATAAGAAAAAGGTGTACCATTTGAAATATGTCCTAAGCATCCCATTAAGAATCATCAAGGAAAATTAAACTTTGGTTTGTGGCAACCTACAAGAGCAGAGGCATGTTTGTCCCAATTGTTCCATGAAGTGCTCTTAGACTTAAACAGTGGGAGTAAGACCATTAACTAAATACTATACCACTTTGGGCTAAAATAGATGTTAAGAAAGTGAGTTGTGCTAAGTTACCCTCGTAGCCAATATCTCTTAAAAAAAAAAAAAAATAAAAAAAAAGGAGCAAGTCCCAAATAACTTGCTTAGGAAAAGCAATCACTCCATTTTCATCCATCAAAGAGTAGGTCAGGCTCGAATGGTTGCTTCAGAAATCAAAATCTTCTTGCCAGCTACCTTGGCGCGGATGTGAGGTACGTCATTGATCACTTTGAGAGAAGCGGTAGCCCAAAATTGTTGAAGCCATGGACCAATAAGATCAGGATCAACCAACAACGAGTAGTTAATTGAGCAGCCAGTGAGAAAGTCGATGATTTGATAAAAATCAGCATTCTGTGCCGTCTTTTCCACACACGCAATCATGTTGTGCTTGTTACAAGTGCGAATATTTGCCATTTGAAGGGAAATTAATGTGCGTCGGAGGTTGTAATTTAAAAAGTTATGAAAGAAAAGAGATAAAGTGAGAGAAAAATGCAATTCAGTTGAGTATTTATAGGTTGTGTTGGATAACTATGAAGTTACCGTTGTAAATACGTTTTTAGCGCAAAAACGTACGTTTGACCGTTGACCGAACGTTAGAACAGTACTTTGTTGTCTAAGCAGTACTTTCTAAGACAAGCAGTACTTTGAGTTGGCTAAGCAGTACTTTCAACTTAAAAAGATTTCCAACTCAAATTTGTGCAACGACAACCCTGCAACCTTGCAAACTATCTCTTCAAATCATCAAACCTCTGAAAAATCATTCATATCCTCCCCTCAAAGGTAGCTAGAGTGCTTCCAAATATCCATTCTAACCAAAACAGTACTTTACTTGATCACCAGTACTTTATATGTGATCCTCCCCTCAAATATAGCTATGGGTTCATCATCCCAATTGTTACCACCAAAAAGTTAAATCTTGCCAAGTCAAAGCCTTTGGTGAGTAAATCTGCTACATTGTCATCAGTATGAAACCTTGACCACATAAAGAGCCTTTTTGCTCATAACATACTCGAATGAAGTGATGTCCGAATCTGAATATGCTTGGTCTTTGATGAATAACAGGGGAATTCATCACAATGCAAATGGAGCTCTCATTGTCTAATGGGAAATTTCAGTGTGCATGAATTAAATCCTAAACAGTATTAATTTTGCATCCAAAGTAACCTGAGCACAACAACTTTCAGCTGCTACATATTCTGCTTACTGTAGAGAATAGCCCACAATTGTTTGTTTCTTGCATTGCCAAGAGACCAGTCTTCTTCCAAGATATTGACATCCTCCTGAAGTTGATCTTCTATCATGGTTGTCCCCAGCATAGTCACTATCGGAAAAAGCTTCTAAGTGAAAAGGAGAGTCCTTAGGATACCATAAACCCAATTTAGGTTGATGTTTGAGGTACCTAAAGATCCTTTTGACAGCATGTAGATGAGAAACCTTTGGAGTGACTTGAAATCTTGCACACAGACAAACAACAAACATTATGTCTGGTCTTGAAGCAGTTAAGTACATGAGACACCCAATCATAGACCTATAAAGATGTACATCAACATCTTCACCTTCTTCATCTTTTCCTAGAGATTTATGAGCTTCAATGGGGGTGGATGCTGGCTTAATGGTTCTAAAGTCAAACTTGTTGAGAATATCTTTCACATATTTGTCTTGACTTAGAAAAATACCACCATTAGATTGCTTGACTTGAAGCCCCAAAAAGAAGTGTGAGTGTCACCATGGAACTCATCTTGAACTCTTTTTGCATAAGTTCTTCAAAATCCTTCACCATAGAAGACTTGGTAGATCCAAGATGTAACAACAACATATACCGTGTACCAACAGATACTCGTTATATCCTTCTTAATAAACCAGAGTTTTATCAATAGCCCTCTCCTATTCCATGTTTCAAAAGAAAAGCGGAAAGTCTTTCATAACCATGCTCTTGGGGCTTGATGCAGGCCATGAAAGTTGCCTTTACAACTCGTGTAGACCTTGTTTGTATTGATCAGGATCTTCAAACCTAGAGGCTGTTTGACATACACTATCTTCTGTGATGTTGCCATATAAAAATGCACTCTTGACATCCATCTGATAGAAATGAAGCCCAAGAAAGATTGCAAATGCCAAAAAGAGTCTGATTGCTTCAATTTCTGGCAACTGTGCTAAACACTTCATCACAATCCACACCTTCTTCTTGTCATGTTACCCTTGTGCAACTAGTCTGCTTTGTTCTTGATAATATACCCTGTTCATCTTCTTGTTTCTAAAAAACCCATAGGTAGTACCATCACACTCTTGCCTTCAGGTAGTGTCACATAACACCCATACCTCTTGCAGGCTTAGAATTGTACAGTTTCCTTCTTGATCGATTCAACCACCTTTCATCTGCTAAAGCTTGAAGACTTTCTTGGGTTCTTCTTGACGATAGAGAAACAAGCAAACAGGCAGGTATGCTGATCTTTGTGGTTAGGTTTCTGTTTTTGTTTAGTATATAAAAGACAAAATGCATTATGTTGTTTGAAGTACGTCTTAGAATCTTTTCTTCTTTTGAACCCGGCAGTACTTTTGCCAATAGATTTGACTTTGAGGATGAAATCTAAGAATTCTAATCCGTAGTAGTAGAGGGAAACATCAAAGAAGAAAAAAAAAGATATATCCAATTGTGTAGTCAGCTACTCCGCCTTCTCACATCAAAAGAGTTTGGTAGAGAAAATACCATCTATTTGTGGGAATAATCATCATCAGATTCTGTAGGTGTAATGCCATACTTTGAGGAGTGTATTAGTAGTACTTAGAAGTGAAAGTAACATTTTGACATGTTCTTTTCCCTTTGGCAATGGTATTCTCCTCTTTTCCTCTTAAAAAGCAATCCTTGATCATCATTATGAGCTTTGGCAAGAGATTCCTTGATGCATCAATACAGTAGCTCAGCCATGTAAGACTTGTTCTTCAGAGGACAATGGAACTTCTTTGCATCAGTACGTTCCTCTGATGCCATAGTCCTGAGCTTATGAACAAAGAATTGCAGGTCATAAGCTAAATGCTTCAACATCATCCAAATTTGAAACGTATTGGTCTCCGAAAAAAAAAAAAAAAATCATTCATAGTTTTTCTTTCCTAACAGGGTAAGTAGTTCATCGACTGATTTAGAAGTCAAGATCAAACATCCAATCAGGACCTTTTCCTTTTTGATTCTCCTGATTCTCAAGAAAATTGACATGAAGACATTCCTGTACTTTTCTTGTTACCCTGTTGTAGACTCTGAAACCTTTGCTGCTAGTAGAATATCCCAGCAAGTAGCCTTCTTCGGACTTGCCATCAAACTTACCCAAGATGATCCTATAGTAGTTCAGTATAGTCAGAGAGATCCAAAAGGTCACATGAAACTGATTTTGGGGAGACTTCCCATCAAAAAAAAATTTCATAAGGATTCTTCATTGAGTTTAGATCACCAAACTCTATTAAGACATAACAGGCATGAATTGACTCTTCAGCCCCCAAAATAGAATCAGTATAATGAGTCTGCTAGCATGGTCTAGCAGCTACAATGAGAGTCCTATACTTGTCTTCTGCAACACCATTTGCTGAGAGTCCCTTGCAATGCTATATTCTCTCTTGATTCCTTTCTTAGCACAAAACTCATTCATTAGTTGATTCTTGAACTCTGTTCCATTGTCACACCTGATGGTCTTTACTTTATGTCTTAGCCTGTTTTCCAAACCCACAATCAGATCATGAAGCATATCATATGTCTCATCCTTGTAGGCCAAGAAAAACACCCAACAGAATTTGCTGCAGTATCAGTGACCACCAAGCAGTACTTTTCTTGTTTATAACTCTCCTACTGAAACATGTCCAAATAAGTCCAAGTGGAGCAATTCAAAAGGTTCTCTTGTTCATTCTTAACCTTTGCAGAAAGCCCTGTGTTTTTTTCCCCTTGTTACAGAGCAAGACACGAATGATCAATCTGATGAATTTCTTGGAGGTAAAAACCTTTAACCAGATTGCCCTGAACCAACTTTTAAAGTTTCTTGAGATTTACATTCCCAATCTTCTGTGCCATAAAACAACATCATCATTAGTTTGCCTTTGCAACTAAACAAGTTACTCCTCCAGAAGAATATATGTCTTTAGATCCAGACTGTATACATCATTCGTTCTAGGAGCGCTAAGATTACCATATCTCATCAACAAACTTGAACATTGAGATAGATAAGACATTCTTAACTTGAAGAGAACATTGTGCTTCTTATCACAGACTTTGAGAAACAGATAAGTAGAATAAACTAGAGCCTCCTCCCCAAGCTACTAATTCATAATTCAAAGCATGGAGTCCTTAATGGTTCCATTTCCTAGATTCTTCCACCTTTAGAGTCATTTCCAAAAAGCCCACATAACCACCCTTGAACACTTTAAAATCAGACAGTCTTGTCCTTGTCTCCTGGTCATACTTCCAGAGCATCCACTGTCAATGATAGCATAGGCCTTGAGATCTTTCTTCTTGATTGTCCCTGTACAAACAATTTCAAAGCATTAGACTCTTTATGGACCCAATTCATAACTACTTGGAACCCCTAAAGTAGTTAACATACTCAAATTGCATGAGTGTAGTAAGGATCATTATCCCTATACGACAAAATCTATGAAGTTTCCTTTTTGTTCACTCATGATTGTTAAGGATTAATCATTGCCCTCTGTTTTGACAGTTGAGTGGGAAGTACTGCTTGGGATAAATAGTCCTTCCTTTCTTAAACGCAGATAGATTTTCACAATTTTCTTGGGTCTTGTGTTCTATGAGGAGTCCTTGTAGTAATAGGACCTCGAAGATGGTGAGTTAACTTGAGATTCTAGGTCTTCGATTAGCCATCCATGGATAATAACCTTCCATCAGTAACTTTGTGAACAAGTACTTACCTGTTGGTACACTAGATCTAGCATTTTTGTAATTTATTTTTTTTATATAGTTTTGTACCTTGATAATTCACAATAGCAGTCCTTTTTGAATGTATGTTTTGTGTCATTGTTGGTCTAGGAGTACTTATCAACCCATACCTTGTAAGTAAGTTTTTTTGTTGTGTGTTTGTTGGGTTTTTTTTTTTTTGTGTTGCTGATTGGAAATAAAGGATCTCCTTGGTGAGGTACTCTAGATTGTCTTGAGAAATTACTATGGGTCACTCTTTGGATGTTGTTCTAAACTGGTCTTGTTTCCCTTAGAACCCTGTGTTCCCTATATTGCATGAGTTTGGTGTTTTGAAGGTTCTTTCATGTAGGTTACAATCCTTAATTAGGTGATTAGGACTGTAACATACAAAACATAATTTACCCCCTTTGTTCCCAAGTCCCTTTGTCCTAGATTCTTGACCAACACTGTTTTGACTGTTTGGTGACCTGTTTTCAAAAGATGTTTCACTATTCTCTGAGTTAAAAGCAGTTTCCTTTGATTTTTGTCTTTCCAGAAACATTCAGTCTCTTCATCATCACTATCAACCAATCTTCCAATTATGACTTTATTTCTATCAATTTCTGGTTGACTAGCCTTGTTTTCTCTTGATTAACAACTTTATTCCTAATGGCTAGTTCATCTATCCCTGTAAAGGAGACATTTGCCCTAGGTGGAATAATTGTACCTGTAGGTGGAGGTACTGCTTTGTAGGCCTTTTCTCTTTTGAAATTTTCGTACGCAGAATCAGTCAAAGTTTCATCCCCAGATGAAATGTCACTTTCCATACTATTGCTAGACTCAATCCCAAACCCTATACATGACTTATCAGACACATATCTTTGTTTGTTTAGGACTTCGTTTTGAAGTACAGAAGCATTTGACCATTTCTCAAGTTTTACTTTGAAATCATCTCGTTCTTTTAAGGCTTGATCTAATTCCTTTTGTTTTTCTTCTAGTTTCAAATCTCTTATCTTTAAGTCATATTCCATTTGTTCATACTTATCACCCCATGCATATTCATTCTTTTCATGTGTTTTAAGCATGACCTCTAATGACTCTAAGCTCATTTGATATCCTAGAATTTCAGTCCTAGCTCTTTGAAAATTATCTCTTTCTTTTTGATAGTTTTCAAGTAACAGTTTATAAGACTTACTACATTTGGAACAATAAGGTACCTCTGAGTTTGTAGCCATTAAAGCTAGAGATACTGGTGTATCATCATCTTTATTGCTCCAGTCAAAATCACCAAGTCCATCTTGTCCAAAATGCACATGTTCTGCATCAAACTCCATGCTCCAATCATCTTGTTCAACTCCAGTCAGTGCCATCATAGCATATGTCACTGGTTCAGCATCAAATTCCTTGGTCCAATCAATATCTTCATTGTTGTCTGTTGCCACCAAGGCTTTTGAGTTTGAATCTTCAATAGCCACAGTCTTCTTTCCGGACGACCATTTGCTCTGTTTTCTTGATACTTAGCAAACCGGCACTCTCTAGCAAAATGACCCAACTTTTGACAATTAAAACATTCAATCTTTGATTTGTCAAAAGTGATCCCATTCTTTGGCTTGAGATCAATTGGTCTTCCTGTTTTCCTCATAAACTTCCTTATTCTTGCAGTAATCATAGCCACCTGCCACCTAATGTCAATCTCTTCCATAGCATCTTCATCGATTTGAAGCAGGTCTTCATCATCATGAGTTGTAGGCATGGATGCTTGTTGAGAAAAGAAAGAACAAATGATTTCATCTGAGTGGGAAGCATAGTTAGGAGCAGTGTGCACCTTGCTTGAGGCAGCTTGTGTATATCCTTTTGGGATATTTGCTGGATCAGCAGTACTTTGTTTCAAAGTACTGTCCTTGACTTCTGTGGACAGAAAAGCAATATTTGGTGAACTTAAATTTGAGACACCCTTCAATTCATGCTCATATACCTTCAAGTTGTTGTAGAGGTCATCAAAATCTAACTCATGATCATCAAACTCTAATTCATCCAATCCAGGTTGTCCCCGAATCATTGTAGCAACTACATGCCACACAGTGTAGTTTAGGGGGGGGGGGGACTTTTAGAAACTTCAAATTCGCATCTTCAAGGGACACTTTAGCCTCATATAATTCAAGCATACTAAGAATGTTCTGAAACCTTTCGTATGCTGAATCTAGCTCTTCTCTAGATCCGATAGTAAACGTCTCGAATTGTTGTTTCAAAAGATTCTTTTGCATCTTCTTTGATGCTTCATTACCTCCAAATCTTGCTTTTATGGCTGACCATAAAGTTCTTGCATCTGCAGCATCATGAAAACTAAGAAGATGTCTATCAGGTATTGCAGAAAGCAATATGTTAAGAGCTTTCTCATTGTTTCTTCTTGCGTTGGCAGCAAGTGAAGTTTTTGGTGCTGACGAGGATGCAGGATCAGTTGTGGCTTGGTCTCCATTGGTGATTATATCCCATAGTATATGATCAGTGATGGCAATATACTGTCGCATCTTCATGGACCATAGGTCATATTCACCCTTCTTGATCATTGGGATTCTTAGTGCAGTGACTGATGAGGTGGGAGGGATAGGATCAGCTTCAGACATCTTTTGGAGTTTGAAAGATTTCGAATGATTAAAGTTCTTCTAGATCAGAGTCTCTACACAGGCTCTGATACCACTTGTAGGATCGATATACCTTAGTATAATAAGCCTTTAGCCTGTAAAGGATGTTACTTCCTTGAATAAATCCAAGTCGATAACAATGAAACACTGATGTAATACAATTAACTATGCGGAAACTAGTTAACAGTATCAAGAAGAACACACAATGATTTAACAAACGATTTGTATTATCACACGTTGAATCTGCCTAAGTTTGCAGATCCCTAATACAATACTTATCTCTAATACTTCTAACTAATGTTTTTTGTTGCTTTTGTTGTTGTTCTCTGTGTGTCATTCTAATGCCTTCCTAGAGATCCTTTTATAAACATAAGGATAACTCTAGTAGGTGTACAGTCCTTGTATGACACAAATACTAATTAATACTAATCACTAATGTAACTGTTACATGATAACTACTAATGTAACTGTTTAATCCTTTAAAGTTCCTATATTAAAGACAGTACTTCGACTTTTCCTTACTAAGCAGGCAGTACTTTGACCTTTTAACTTAGCAGTACTTTGACCTTTTGACTTGTATTTCCCAACAATCCTCCCCTAACTTGAATTCTACTTGCTTGACTTCAAGTTTCTTGATGGTTGGACATCTTTCTTCAGCATCAATACAAGTCTTCAATCTTCTAGATATAATCCTCTAAGCAGTATCTTGTATACAATCTGTTTGAGTATCTTGAAATGAAACCTCTTGTTTTGAGCATAAACACTTCTTCAAAAATTCTTTGTCTTTGCATCAAACAGATTGTTCTTCAATCAGCTGCAGGTCTTTTCAGCAACATAAATGGTTTTTATGAGCCTTTACCAAGTAGCCATTCACTCTTGGGCTAGTCAGTTCTTTGGTACCTAGAAAAGGTAATAATCCATGGTGAACTGAAAACCACTTCAACACTCAGAACATGAATCATAGTGTGTTGAATACTATATGACTTTTGGTAAGTCATTACAACCATGAACGGATTTGATAAGTCTTTACCTGTAGCCGTTTGCTCAGGACTAGCCAACTCTCAGTAATAAAACATTGGTGAGTTGAGAACCATATAGTTTTGAGCAAACTATTAAAGCTATCAACGGATTTGAGTTCTCTTTACCAAAAGCCGTTTGCTTTGGAGTAGCCAATACTTCAGTGCAATACCATGGTGTATTGATCACCATACAATTTTTGGTAAATTGGCAACCATCAACAGATTTGAGATGTCTTTACCAAAACTGTTTGATTTGGACTAGTCAATTCTTATGTTTGTTAGACATGGTGAATTGATTACCATTTGTCATGTAGTGCAAGCACTAACATCAGGTGTTACTCTCAAAACTTTGAAAAATATTGTGCTTTAAAAAGTTTTTGCACACTCAAAACTTCAAAATATTTCAAAAACAACTTTTTAACTAGCAGTACTTTCAAAATAAGGTACTGCTTGTTCACAGTTAAGTCTTTTTATCAAAACAAGATATGTTACTTTCAAAGAAAATTTTGATAAATCATACCAGTTGTTTAAGAATCATCACCATCTTCAGTTGTCCATAAAATAAACAGATGTATCAATGTGATAGCTGTTTCACTCTCATCTTCAACTTCCATACCATGATCTAGCATCCTGATCATCAGCTCTCTTGATAGAGTCTCTTTGCATCTCTCTCCTGTAACATCTGCTTTTCTTTTTCTGAACCCATTGGAATAAAATCCTTGAAAGAATCTTTGATGGATTCTTGAACTTTATCATACAGTTCCTTCATTTGTGGATACCTTAGTTTTTGTACATTCTTGTATCCTTGACCCTTTAAGAAGCTCATCATTTGATTCCGTTCTTGTGCAAGAGATGTAGGTTTCTTCAAAATAGTCTTTGGTTTTGGTTTCTGTTAGCCTCAAAATAATGAGTCGAACAATGGAAGTTCGTTCATTAATTATATTATGTCTCGGTCATTAATTAATATA
>BQNB010029142.1:41668-56008 GCA_026074375.1 Tanacetum coccineum
TCTTTATATATCAGCCAAATTTTAGTTTAGAAAATTAAATGCTTTGGTCAAATGTAAGACGTTAATAAAGTTAATTGAAATGATTATTTTTTACTTAGACAAATATATGATTGTAGTTGTAATATGATATTATCGTAATTTACAGTATTTCCTTATGTGAATGAGAAAAGTGAATCATATTCTAATAATTCTGGCACTTGTTTTTTTAGAAAATAAAAGAAAGAGTATCCATTGACATGCTTAGTTGGTATGCTCAAATATATGTCTAATTGGCAATTTGGCATGCCTCTTCTTGTGATGATTATGTTCCATCTAAAATATTGCAGGTCCAAGTTTTAAAAATGGCTAGATCGTTGTGATTGTGTAAAAATGTGTATATTATAGTTTGTGCGTCTGTGAATTTGATTTCCTAAAAAGGGGGAAAAATATCATTTTGAGGATATTACTGACTAATGAATATTTTTCGTTGTTAAATTATATTAACAGTGAGCCCAGACTATCGACGTGCTTGGATACGGTTTGCTCAAAATAAAACAAAAATCTTTTAGACTTAAGTACAAAATAACGTTATATTTAATATTATATTTGGTTAATAATATTACAATTAATTATAAAGATCTCAAATAAGGTAATCTTATATTTAACTTTATGAGTTTTAACAAAATTTTTACTTAATATGAGTTTTAAATTATTAACTTTATTAAAATCCGGTACCGGGTCACCTAAACGCATTTAATGTGCTGTTGGGTCAACCCGCCGGAAGCCTTCCCTCTTCTGCCTTCAACCCGCCGAAAAACCCGTCCGTTGACTGCCCCGATCCCGACCCGGTCATACCCCCGCTTTTATTCCATCTTCTCTATCAAGACACTCATCAGCAGCCAAAAAGGTCACGCGTCTCTCCCTTCTGCTTAATCATCAAACCACTATCACACAATTAATTAATCTCTCTCCTGAACCTCATGTAAAAACACACACACCACAAATCCGAACTATTAGATTCATCAAACAAACTCATAAATTAGTTTGCCAATATCAACTAAAAAAAGCTCTTACTCATGGAATCATCATATCGAGAAAAATTATGATGATGAGGTGCAAGGCGATTTGAGGAGATCTTCAATTACATGTAAGTGATTAATTAATTTTTGGGTTTTTTGTTTATATATAAAATTTTATATTATTTGAGGTGTTGATTTAATCAAGGGTTTTTGTTGATTTTGTATTTGAGTGAGATGGTTAGAGGGTGATTGTCATGAGGTGTAAGGTGATTTGAGGTACGGCCGTACGGGGGATATGAAGCAACAACTCAGGAGGAGCAGTAACAGAAGATTAGGGATTAAAGGTGCATTTTTCATGTTACTTTTGTTTTTTGTTTTTTGTAATTGCTTCTGCTTATTTGTATAATCTATGGAAGATGGTGCAATTCATTTATGGGAAAATGTTATTTTGTATGATTAAGGGATTTTGGACTAAATGTTAAAACACACAAACCAAATGCGTTTCATATAATTTCAATTCAATATTCTGATTCTTGCATGCGTGAATATGTTTATGAGAGGCGATATAGAAAGTTTTAATTACTTTTGACTACTAAGGAGATTCATGAAGTTTGTTTGGGTCATACTTTATAAATCAGGTATGATGTTTTTATATATTCAATCTTTGTGGTTGTGTTTTATTTATTGGTTATTGATTTTTAAATGTTTGAATGTGATTTTTAGGTATTTGTAAGCTGTGATTGCTGTAATGGAATCATTGTGATTTGGTTTATCTAAGAAGGTACACTGAAAATAAGCAATCCCAAACACCCTCTTATTCTGGTTATTGTAAATGTGGGTTTTGAGATTACAGATGGATGTAAAGAAAATATGTAGACGAGTATTTCCTCCTCCTTTGATACTATTATTTTTGTTATTTGTTTATAGATGGTTAAGGAGGTTCGTGCGGCTGCAAAGATAGCTATGGCTGAAGGTGGATAATTGATCGCATAAGGTACAATTACGAATAAGGTTGATTTCTATTTAGATTTTGGTCCTAATCAGGACCAGTTTATGGTGTTGAGGAAAAAGGTTGGTTGTATAGGACCAATTTCGTTACAGATCCGACCACCTAGCGAATGACATTGGCATAAATCTTTACTTAATCTGCATATATGTAACAATGAAAGCTTGACCAGTTACTAAATAAGTTAAATGTGTAATAGGAGTAGCTGCTATATCATATTACAATCTTAAATTATAAATTAATAATATCAAAGGAGGAAGCAATAATCTGCTACATATTTTCATTACATCCATCTGTAATCTCAAACATTGTATGCCAATGTGTGATTACAGCATACCAAGTATGGCCATACTTATAGTATTAATTTCCTTATAGCAACATGAATCTGTATGGCAATGTGACTTATAACGTTACCCATCCAACGTATTAACATCTATTTGGATCATTTTGTTACTATAAATCCTTCAAACGACCGTCAAAAATTGATAATTTTACTATAAATGTTTTATTATATACCAATGTTAGGATTAGCGTTTTCAAAATGACCTAAGTAAGGAACAAGTCACAACCTGTACCAGTAGACGTACAAAAGCAAATGTATGTTGGTTCTAATGCAAGACAATCCTTATTGCTATTGTTACTTATATTGTTGTTCTTGCAGGATTTATGCAGTTATGAATCCGCTTTTGAGAGATACAACAAAGTTAGAAAAGCACAACAGGATCATAGAGCGAGCTGTATATGATAGTTGATTTTTTGGCAAAAGCGCTTGAAGAAAAAGAGGAGCGCAATCTAAAGCTTTCGATTTGTCACTTTTAGCTCTCCAGAAGCTGCCGAGTCCGCGCTTAGTGTCACGAATGGGATGGTAAGGTTCAAGCCAGGATTATTATAAAATGGGTTGATATGTGTTTTGTTTTAGTTCAAACGGGTTAAATCAGATAGTTTACATATAAATGGAACATGCTAAATGGTGTCAAAAGTCATGTGTTCTTTTTTAGTGTATAAGAGGAGTAAACAACTTAACAAATTGTCTTTTTTTTCTTAATACTTGATGTGTATTATACATTCACATAATAGTTCATAACAAGTTAATTATCAACGAAAAAATTCGGTTAAAAAACATGTCTATAGAGTACGGATAAAATATGCTTTTTTGGTCAATTTGACCTCACCCATTTCAATTAGCACTAAAAACTACACTGGATGGGCCAAAACTCCATTTTTTCAGCTGATGGTAGTCATCAACTAAAATGCTTGATACTTAAATAAATTCCCACCATCCTTTGGTACATTTTCACTGCAGTAAAATATATTTAATAAGGCTAAAAACATGTCTATATTAACATGTCCGACCCAATTGACCCATTTGATAATGCTGGGATTGTTTATAGTTTTCTCGATTCTAATAAAATATGGGAGACACATTCTGTCTTTTACATAGCGTATGCTAGCCACTTAGAGTCAAAGAATAAGATCAAAGCTACAAATGAAATATACGACTGTCGAATATCTAGGTATGATTTTGGACCTCTACATGTCAGACACCTACTTTGTTTTAGTCATCAGAAAAAATGTTGAATGTTATTGTAATCACGTTTCTAATTGACATCTCATTTGTAACTGCTCTTGGAGGGGTAAAAATATATGGAATCATTTCAAGATGTTTAAAACACGTAATGGTAGAAATTTAGAGTTGAAAAGAGATCAAAATATTACATGGATCGACCCATTCCAATCTGGTCATCTCACCATCAATGGTAGACATATATTTTAATGCTCTTTTTTTGCAAGTTATGAGCAGAGCAATCAAGTAGGCTTATTTTTTTTGTTACATGTGGTATTTTTAAATGGTCTTTTAGTTGTCAAAACCTGGCTACTGCTGGAATGACAACATCATAAGCGGTAGGAAGGTTATATGGATGGTATGGCTTTGGCGATGACAAAATGAAACAGGAGGTAAGATTTTACTTTTAAAATTTGTTATAATATTCAAGTAGTTCGTCCAAACGTCACACGATATTTCTGTTGTGTTTGTCATAATACTGAAATAGCAGATATGAAAAATCATTATGTTTTTTAGCGATGATATACGTTAAAGGGTTAAAATGTCAAACTTATATGTGTATTGTGGCATAGGTCCTAAAATATTAATAAGCCAAAAAAGGGCTTATGAGCTTTTTTAACTTCAAATAATTTCACAAAGTCGTCGGGTGCTAAGTAATATTCAATTAAAAATATTGCAAATGGCAACACACATGTTTCTGCCCTGACCATAGTTGATGTACGCAGCAGTCGTAAAGTGTCATTTTTGTTAAACCGCGATGCATAATGCATGTATTGACTAATTTTTGTTTATTAGGTTACATTGTATTGTCTTTGTGGAGATGCGTTTTTTTTCAAACTGATCCTTCGCAAAGTGACGGAATGTGTTTTTGGGTATGGGTTTTGTTCCTTCCTTAATTTTGGTTAGTATGAGGTTTAATTTTGCTTTTTGTTCACAGATTATGGCGAAACAGGACAATACCTTTTCGAGACCTCCATGGTGGGAAGTCCATTCATTTCTCACCGGAAAAGAGGTACATCATGCTCTACTAGCAACCAACTAATGATTATAAATGGTGTTTGGAATAGCGTATTAAATATGCGTATACAAGTATTGCGATCTGCTTGGATTAAAGATTACACGTTTTAAGTATAGGTTAACTAATTTGTTTTAGTTTTCATAGATGTGACAACTGATCATGAATACCCTTCTTTAAAATAGATGATCACTTTCGAAACACCCATCTGACCAACCCCGTAACCAGCTAACGGCACATACACTTTACCAGACTTGATGCAGCTTGATGTTTCAGGTATCAAAGCCGAAATGGAAAAAAATGCTTTGTTGGTTTTCTCCAGTAGCCATAAACACATCAAAGTAAGTAGCTTATACCCTGATTAGCCTTTCTTTTTCAATTTCTGTTATCTCATTTTGTTTTGTCTTTTCTCAACAGGTCTCATCATAGTTTTGGTTGGGTTGACGAGTGGGCAGACACCGGGTGAGTTACAAACCCGCAACCGGTGAGGGTCCAAGCAACAACGAAAAAAATGTCCCAAGTACTAACTCTTAGATATGTATAAGTGTTTGTTAAGTAGAACAATTAGAAGAAAATTAAAACAATCAGGTTTTACGGTTGTTTGATGACCTATTCTGTTTGATGACCTATTCGAATTGGAACCAACCAACCATTATCAAAGGCCAAAATACACAGATTTGACCCCTTATTGGTTTTTAGATTGTTAATACTCTCTTGGGCCTAGATTAGACTATTTCTATCTAATTTGATTTTGTCAAGGAAGCATATTTTGTTGGACAACTTCTTTATTAGAAATTAATATTAATTGTTTGCTTTGATTGTTTTTCGCAGGACATAGAGAAGGATAGTATCGATTTAGGCTGTTAAAATGATAGCGGGATGCATGAACAGATTACCTATCAGCTCGGAATTTTAGGAAACCAAAAATGCTTGACAAGAAGATAGCAAACAATGTGGCTTTGTTTATTTCACCACCAATAGAAACTGCTCAGAAACGTGTTATCTATGAGGGAAAGTACCACACAAAAGAACTTGGAGACCACAACCAAAGAGGCTATTGATGGTGTCGAATCTGCATTTCAGTAACTCATCCATTTTTTACATGTATGATTGTTTTTTCCCTTTGATCCTTCAAATTGAAAAATACCCTGTATCTAAACTCTCCTACTACGCACATATCAGAACTTTCATGCTAACCAAATCTTACATTTTAGAAAATGTTGCAAGTATGTATGTGGTTTCATTAAACTTTGCCTTGTATTTATCAAAAGCTAGGATGAAATACTTTGCCACAAAGAACATGCACAACTCGAAAACAAAATTTTCTAACGACAACTAGCTCGACAACACATAATCGGATCGCGTATCCAAAGACCCCGCCGCAAAGCGCGGGGTTTAAACCTCGTTTTAAACTTAAAGAGTAATTTTGACAATTCGGTTGTAGGCTCTAGGAATTTTATCTAAACAATTAATGGTGCGTTTGGTTGGGGTATATTAAGGGAATTTCATGGCATTTGCATTTTAATTTCCCTCCAATATTGTGTTTAGTATCTCAAATGAGGGAATTTAAAATTCCATGAATTGCCAAAATAAGAGAAATTAAGCTCCAAAAAGTAAAGAACTTTCATTTACTTGAAAACATTCCATTATAAACTTTTCTTTTAGTCGTTTTGGTTGTATTTCTTCTTGTTTTGTTGTTTTTTAAATCAAATAAAATCCGTCACTTGGGGTGTTAGTCGGGTCGAGTTGGTCGGGTTCTGGTCAATTCGGACCGGGTTAAAAGTCCTATTTGAATTCGGGTTCGTGTCAATTCGGGTCGGGGCAACTCCGGTCAGGTCCATTCAGGTTCGGGTCAACCCGAATATGAGTAAAACGTAATAAAATTGCTTTTTTTACTCATTTAAATAAAAAATTTATAAAATTTATATTTAAAAAAATTAAAATTTATTTGATTCAATCAGGTCGACCCGAACCCGAGTTACCAAAAAATTTCAACCCGATACCCGACCTTATTTAGTATTTGGGTTACTCGGGTTGACCCGAATATTTTTTTGACCCGAGTAACCCGACCCAAATAAGCTTAATCGGGGTCGGGTCGGACTTGGCTTTTTGACACCTCTATCCGTCACTCCCTATAAAAATTACAATAATAAAAGTAATGATAGATTTCAAAATATTATGAATTTATGTCAATCAAACATGCTTAGGTATTTTAAATTTCAAAAATTGTAATCTCTAAAATTTTAATTTCCTAGAATTTAGAATTCCGGAATTTGAAATTCACGAACCAAACGTCACTTTAAACACATTCTCTTTCAAAATTTCTTAAAAGCTTCATTTTGAAAATACATTTTTACCACATTTAAAAATATACGAGCCAAATATAAAAAAATATTGATAAAAATATGCACACCGTTGATATTTTGCTTGAATAGTATACTATATTGTTAAGAGTAATCGAATTCTTTCTTATATCTTAGGGACTAATTCTATCATTGTTATATTGTAGTTTTGAGTTACTTTGGGCTCAAGGAGTTTAAGTCTTAAAGATGAAGAACCAAAGGTGTCAAGTGCAGAATCTTAGTTGAGTATATAAGCTCAAATCTGGGTTATGTTTATTCCTAACCCTAAAATTCCTTCTCTCTAAATAGATATACGCTCCTCTCCTTCTCTCTCTAGAAAATTCATATCTGATCTTGTTGATCATTCTTTTAATAGAACAATCACTAATTAGGTGATTGAATCACACCTGATTAGCAGTGGTGATTTGGTTTTGTGTTCTTGATTAAGATCAAGCAATTTTGATTTGTTTGTGAGAGATTGTTTAGATCTTGAATTGAGATTCAAGATCATTGTTCTGTTTTTAATAAAAATTTGTTCATGGTATCAGAGCCAGGTTATCCTTCTGGTTCTGATTTTGAAAATTAAGGTTTGTTAATTTGGGGCTTTTGATCTTTGGAGGCTTCTTGGTTTCAATTGATTACTGATTGTTGATCTACTGGTATTCTTGATTGGTTTCGGGTATTGTTGATGGAAAAACCCTAATTTTGAAATTAGGGTTTGGTATATTGGAATTAAAGATTCTGGGATTTTTTGCTATTCTTTGACTAAGTGAATCAAAGAATAGTAAGAAGGTCTTCCGTTGTTATTGTTGATTGCGTGCTCTGTAACACCTCTCATGCCCTTTCTCTTTAATTGATTGTTATTTTTAAGATCAAGTTTAGCTGCCCTTGACCTACCACTTAAGTGGCAAGGAAGCTTGGGAACTCTTTAAACTTGTTCTTTTTATTGTTTTTTTTTCTATTTCATTAGTATTTGTAATCATGTCTCTTCATGGTTATTCTGATGGTGAATATGATGATATTAGTGATGTTGATAATGTTACCTTAATCAGTAAACTTGATGTTAGTCACCCTTTACATTTGCATCCCAATGATTTTGTGGCCTTAACTGTTGTCTCTGTGAAATTAAAGGGGACTGAGAACTATCAAGTTTGGTCTTGTGCTATGTTACTTGCATTAGAGGGTAAAAATAAAACTAGATTTTTTAATGGTTCTTGTAGAAGGTCTAATACTGATGAAGTTTTACGGAGACAATGAGATAGAGTTAATGATGTTGTTTTGGGATGGATTTTAAACTCTATTTCTGAGGAACTCTTTCTAGGTCAAATTTTTTCAAAAAGGGCTAAACATGTTTGGGATGAACTTAAAGAAACTTATGATAAAGTAGATGGTTCTATGACTTTTAGCTTGCATCATAAAATTCATACTTTAAGTCAAAATGGGTATTATATTGCTGATTATTATCATAAGTTGAATGCTCTTTGGAAATAATTTGCTGCTTTAATTGAGCTGCCTAGGTGTACTTGTTATGCTTCTGATGATTTTAAGAAACACATTAGTTAATGAAACTTATGCAATTTATAATGGGTCTTGATGATACTTATATGCAATTTAGGAGTTCTATTCTATCCAGAGAAACTCTTCCTGATGTTAGGAGTGCTTATGCTATCATATCCAGTGAGGAGTCTCATAGGATTGCTACTGGTTGTGTATCTAAAACCTCACAAAGGTCTCAGACTTCTGCCTTTAATGTCAATGCTCCTAACAGAGGGAAATTTCAAAGGTCTCAAATTTCTACTAGTTTCTCTAGATCTTCTAATAATAACAAACCTAATGATAATGGGAATAGGAGAACTGCTGGGGGTTCTACTTTGGTATGTGAGAATTGTGGTTTCAATGGTCATACTATTGACAAATGCTTTAAAATAATTGGATATCCTGCTTATTTTGGGAAAAGAAAAGTTGGTTTAAATTTTAAAGGAAAAAATGTTTCTAATAATGTTGTTGGTTCTAGCACTTCTAATGGATTTTCTAATGAACAAATAGCTACTCTTATTTCATTAATCAAAGAGAATTATGTCAATGGGAAAAGGGTTCACTCTAATATGGCAGGTACTTATATGAATTCAAGTACCGTGTTTAACAAGAATTTTGAAAAATTCTTCTGTTCTAATAGCACTTTGCATTCTAAGCTTGTTTCTAAAGGACTAATTACAGATTCATGTGCTAATCAACACATAACTTACACTGATAAGAATCTCATTAATGTCATTGATATTTCTTACTTAAAAATTAAAGTGACTCATCCTAATGGGACTGAGGCATTTATTACTAAAATTAGAAATATGCCTTTGACTGATTATTTGACTTTATATGATGTTTTGGTTGTGCGTGAATACTGTGTTAGTTTGATGAGTGTTCATAAATTTGCTAGAGATAGTAAACTGGTGATTGCTTTTGATGAAATGCATTGTTATGTGATGAACCAGGATTTGAGGAAAGGAAAAATTATGGGGACTGGTAAACAAATTGATGGATTATATTACTTTGATGGAAATCAAGGTATAAATTTTGAGAATTTTAAAAGTAATAATGTATGCTTTTTATCTAAACAGATTTGGCATTGCAGACTTGGTCATCCTGCTGACCAAGTTCTGGATGTTTTAAGACATACTTTAAGTTTTGACAATAAAAACACTGAATTAATTTGTGACACTTGTCAAAGAGCTAAACAGACCAGAGAACCTTTTCCTCTTAGTGATCATGTGTCAACTGAGTTGGGTGAACTTGTTCATCTTGATTTATGGGGACCTTATAAAGTCACTAGTAGAGAGGGGTTCAAATTTTTCTTGACCATTATGGATGATTTTTCAAGGGTTGTTTGGGTTTATTTGCTTAAGTCTAAAACTGAAGTTTTTTATAATATAATGGTGTTTTATAATCTCATTAAAACTCAGTTTAAGAAAAACATTAAGGTCTTTAGAAGTGACAATGGTACTGAATTTGTGAATCAACAATTTTCTGGTTTCTGTGAATCTAATGGTATCATTCACCAGACCTCATGTAGCTATACCCCTCAACAAAATGGAATTGTTGAGAGAAAACATAGACACCTTCTTAATGTTGCTAGACCCCTTCTTTTCCAAGGAGGGATTCCTTTGAATATGTGGACTGAATGTGTTCTAACTGCTACCTATTTGATTAACAGATTACCTACCTCTGTGCTGAATGGAAAGTCTCCTTATGACCTAGTGCATAATAAGCCTCCTTCTCTCAAACATTTGAGATCTTTTGGTTGTTTGCCTTATGCTACTATTCTGAACAGTCATGATAAATTTGGAAGTAGGTCTGAAAAGTGTGTTCTTGTTAGATATTTAAATTCTAAGAAAGGGTATAAATTGTTGAGTCTTGATAATAAACAGGTTATCTACTCTACGGATGTTAAGTTTTTTAAGGATATATTTCTTTTTAATCAAAATAGCTCAACTGGAATTGATAAGTCTGCTCAAGATGTAAATCATTTAATTTTTTTCAATTTTAATACTCGTGATGACCTATCTAAAATACCCAATGATGGGGAGAGAAGGAACCCTAGCCCTATCAGGAATGGTAATTCACCTTCTCACTCTGGTAGTACTTATGCATTCTCTAATGAGAATTATGCAGGGCATTCTCAGGATGCAGATGCATCTTCCAGTGAGAATGAAAGTTTTGCAGCCGATGAGGATAAAACTAATAGTTCTGAGGGTAATGATCTTCATGATAAAACTCAGGATAATGTCAGTCAAGATAATAACGGTGTTCAAAACTTAAGAAGGTCTTCTAGAACTTCTGTTTTCCAAGAAATTTTAATGATTTTGTTGTTGATTCAAAAGTAAAATATAGTCTTGAAAAGTATGTTAATTACTCTTATTTGAGTAAGGGAAATTATTGTTTTGCCACTATGCTTAATAAGGGTGTTGAACCTAAAACTTATCTTGAGGCTTCTCAGCATAAGCATTGGGTTGATGCTATGAATGCGAAGATGGATGCTTTATATAGAAATAATACTTGGGAAATTGTTGATCTTCCTGTTGGAAGAAATGAAATTGGTTCCAAGTGGGTTTGGAAAATTAAATACAAATCTGATGGAGAAATAGAAAGATACAAGGCTAGGCTTGTTGCTAAAGGTTTCAATCAAAGGGAGGGAATAGATTTTGATGAAACCTTTTCTCCTGTTGTTAAGATTGTCATTGTTAGATGTTTGATTAATCTTGTTGTGCAAAGTGGTTGGTCCTTGTTTCAAATGGATATTAATAATGCTTTTCTGTATGGTGACTTAGAAGAAACTGTTTATATGACTTTACCTCCTGGTTATTTTCTTGATAATGAGACTAAAGTGTGTAAACTTAATAAGTCTCTATATGGTCTTAAGCATGCTCCTAGGCAATGGAATGCTAAGCTTACTGCTGCTTTACTTGAAAATATTTTTGTGCAAAGTAAAAGTGATTATAGTCTATTCACTAAGTCTTTTGGTGATGTTTTTATTGCTTTGTTAGTTTATGTTGATGACATAATCATAACTGGAAATAATTTAACTAAAATTGAAAAGGTTAAGCAATTTCTTAAAACAAAGTTTATGATCAAAGACTTAGGAAAGTTAAAGGGTTAAAATGTCAAACTTATATGTGTATTGTGGCATAGGTCCTAAAATATTAATAAGCAAAAAAGGGCTTATGAGCTTTTTTAAATTCAAATAATTCCACAAAGTCGTCGGGTGCTAAGCAATATTCAATTAAAAATATTGCAAACGGCAACACACATGTTTCTGCCCTTACCATAGTTGATGTACGCAGCAGTCGTAAAGTGTCAATTTTGTTAAACCGCGATGCACAATGCATGTATTGACTAATTTTTGTTTATCAGGTTACATTGTATTGTCTTTGTGGAGATGCGTTCTTTTTTCAAACTGATTCTTCGCAAAGTGACAGTATGTGTTTTTGGGTATGGGTTTTGTTCCTTCCTTGATTTTGGTTAGTATGAGGTTTAATTTTGCTTTTTATTCACAGATTATGGCGAAACAGGACAATATCTTTTCGAGACCTCCATGGTGGGAAGTCCATTCATTTCTCGCCAGAAAAGAGGTACATCATGCTCTACTAGCAACCAACTAATGATTATAATTGGTGTTTGGAATAGCGTATTAAATATGCGTATACAAGTATTGCGATATGCTTGGATTAAAGATTACACGTTTTAAGTATAGGTTAACTAATTTGTTTTAGTTTTCATAGATGTGACAACGGATCATGAATACCCTTCTTTAAAATAGATGCTCACTTTCGAAACACCCATCTGACCAACCCCGTAACCAACTAACGGTACATAAACTTTATCAGACTTGTTGCAGCTTGATGTTCCAGGTATCAAAGCCGAAATGGAAAAAAAATGCTTTGTTGGTTTTCTCCGGTAGCCATAAACACATAAAAGTAAGTAGCTTATACCCTGTTTAGCCTTTCTTTTGCAATTTCTGTTATCTCATTTTGTTTTGTCTTTTCTAAACAAGTCTCATCATAGTTTTGGTTGGGTTGACGAGTGGGCAGACACTGAGTGAGTTACAAACTCGCAACCGGTAAGGGTCCAAGCAACAACGAAAAAATATCCCAGGTACTAACTCTTAGATATGTATAAGTGTTTGTTAAGTAGAATAGTTAGAAGAACATTAAAACAATCAGATTTCACGGGTGTTTGACGACCTATTCTGTTTGATGACCTATTCGGATTGGAACCAACCAACCATTATCAAAGGCCAAAATACATATATTTGACCCCTTATTGGTTTTTAGATTGTTAATACTCGCTTGGGCCTAGATTAGACTATTTATATCTACTTTGATTTTGTCAAGGAAGCATATTTTGTTGTACAACTTCTTTATTAGAAATTAATATTAATTGTTTGCTTTGATTGTTTTTCGTAGGACATAGAGAATGATAGTATCGATTTATGCTGTTAAAATGATAGCGGGGATGCATGAACAGATTACCTATCAGCTCGGAATGTTGGGAAACCAAAAATGCTTGACAAGAAGATAGCAAACAATGTGGCTTTGTTTATTTCATCACCAATAGAAACGGCTCAGAAACGTGTTATCTATGAGGGAAAGTACCACATTAAAGAACTTGGAGACCACAACCAAAGAGGCTACTGATGGTGTCAAATCTGCATTTCAGTAACTCATCCATTTTTTACATGTATGATTGTTTTTTCCCTTTGATCCTTCAAATTGAAAAATACCCTGTATCTAAACTCTCCTACTAGGCACATATCAGAACTTTCATGCTAATCAAATCGCACATTTTAGAAAATGTTGCAAGTATATATGTGTATGTATGTGGTTTCATTAAACTTTGCCTTGCATTTATCAAAAGCTGGGATGAAATACTTTGCCACAAAGAACATGCACAACTCGAAAACAAAATTTTCTAACGACAACTAGCTCGACAACACATAAACTGTAACAACCCGAGTTTTAGGTCAATACTTACCCCGAACCATGATAATTATTTTACTATATAATCTGATACAGTTGGTATGTTTTAGTCGGTTTGGTGAAAATTTCCAATTATTGTTTAATTACAAACCGTGTTTTAAATTTTTATTCGTTTAAAGCGTTTGAGAAAATTTGAGAATTTTATATTTTTCTCTGAAAGCGAGATTATATTTATTTTTAGTGTTTTATGGCTTTCCCCATGTTCTTATAAAAAACAGTGTCTAAGGTCGAGTTTTACGTGGTTTAACATTTTATTAAATGTTCTAAAATAAAATAAAATTGACGGAAGAAAAATATTTACAAAATGGTCAAACCCGAGCCCTTTTGGTCGGTTGTGGACACGAAACAAAAACCCCTAGTGTTTTATTTTTATAAACCTTGGAAAATTGAGGACTAAAAGTGTCAAACATCTAAACTACTCCTCCTATAAATACCACACACACTCATTTTTTTTAGTTTAGAAAAATTTGTTGTCTTCCTCCCCCTTCTCCCCCTTGCGTTCAACGAACACAACACCACCACCAAAACCCATCAAAAATTTACACGCATTGCAATCCGATTACAAATTATTATTCCTTGTATCATTGTGAATACATCCTACTAAAAATTTATCACATGCACTAAGTATTTTGAAAGTTAAAAATTGAGTTGAATACTTGAAGTTTTGATCTTGAAAAAGTGTTCATTGGTGATAGATCTAGTGTCATTGAAAGTGGGTTTGATTGAAAAAGGTTTGGTTTTGTTGTTTGGGTTTGCGTCCGAGTTCGAACTAACAAAGGGGAAGCCAAACAATTTTCGTGATTGATTGTTATTGTGTCAAGTGATTGTAAGAACACTATTTTAGGTTGTTGCATTTTTATTTTAGGAACTATGTTGCGTGTATGT